>JABSTB010001359.1:0-30290 GCA_013756995.1 Neonectria neomacrospora | reverse complement strand
GGCGATTTGTATTATAAATGCCACCTCACAGATCTATAACTTGACGCCTGCATGAAACAGGATGATATAGTGACCGTGCCACTCGCGGCTAATCAATCTCACAGTCTCCCTGCCGGATCTTTCACATGTCCCTCAACCATTCCGTGCGGCAAGATGGGAAGGAACATAGGTTTAACAAGAATCGATGGGTAAATAATATAAAGACTGAAGAAGGGAACTAACTAAAAGGTTGGTGTAGTTGTAGCTACCTACCCATGGGTGATTTACATGGATACTTGGGCACACACGTCAGACGGCTTATGAATCTCGCCCGGATGAAAGGGACACCCGCAACGGCATCACAGCACTTACGGACAAGGTGCTACTTGAAATTTAGATACCAGTAGTAGATCTCACCTTAATCAGGAATTCTTCAACATTCTGCAAGAAAAGCTGAGGCTGCTCCAGTGCTGCGAAATGCCCGCCCTGCAACGGTCATGAAGTCAGCATGCAAAGGAAAAGTTGAAATAGCACAAGAAAGAAAATGTTAGATAAAAGTCTGCCATAGGAAGCTTACCTTCTTGTTTCTTTTGTAAAATTCCAAGTTCGGGTAGATCTGCTCTGCCCACGCTTGCGGCACCAGGACGTTTTCCGCAGGAAACACCGAGTATCCAAAGGGCTTTTCCTTGGAGGTGGGCACCGAAACTAGTCCATCCGAGATCGACGCCGCTGCTAAGTGGCGATATGGATATAGGCTCCTCGGGAAAGTGTCCGTGTACCAATAGAAGCTCACCAATGTGAGAATGGTCTCGAGGGGTAGGGGATATCGATGATCCGGCCACTCGATAAACTTCTCCCCAATCCTAACCAAGATCAAAATTTGATATCGATGTTGAGTTTGTAGCGTAACTTACCATGCCAGCAGTGCAAGCGGGCTAGACGAGAGAACTAGGCCAATAGTAGAGGGTCGCTGGCCGTGTTCGAGGATGTAGGATGAACCAGTGCTACTGAAGTTAAGCATCCGTTGCATGTGCTCGGCCTCTGCCTGGGTTAGGTTGTCTGGGCTGAGAAGTTCATCTTTGGATGATGGAGAGAGCATGTTGACTGCAGCTTGTTAGCCGTGGGGCGTTTGGCCTGCTTCTATGAGCCATGAACCTACTATGAAATGCCTTGCACTGTGGGTATGTTGCCGACAGTATTCTGGCCAGGAAGCTGCCGATATCACCACCCTGGGCAATATAGCCATTGCCAAACCCGAGGTCTACCATGAGCTGGTTTAAGAGTCGTGCTGCAACTTCTAAAGTGAGCTCCATATCTGACGGTCCTCCAGAGAGCCCGTAATGCGGGATAGAGGGTACAATAATATGGTAGGGCAGAGTCTCCGGGGTATACTTCGTCTTCAGTATATCTAGCATGGGGAGGAACTCGAGGAACGAGCCCGGCCAGCCATGCAAGAACAACAACGGGAGGGCATCCGTTTTGGTGGAAAAGAGCGCGGCGAAGTGTATGCCGGTCTTTCCCACATCGGCATCATCAACCGTGATTTTGAAGTTGGGAACTGAGTTGATGCGATTCTCTTGTTTTCGCCAGTCGAACTTGAGCCAAGCACGTTTCGCATCAGTAAGCCACCGGTGGGTCGTGCCAAACCGGTCGTCTTCTTGCGTGTTATACCAGGTTTCAGGGCCAACTTTTGACGCTGCAAGGAGTGACTTGAAATCCATGATTTGTCTATCAGGAACGCGAAATGTGAACTTCTCCGGAGCCGTTTTAACAGTGCAAGGAACTGATCCAAACGCATTGGCGACCTGGAAAGACGCGAGGTAGATGAGGAGGTGTTTGAACCACATGGCTACGGATTTGGTTCAGTCTAAGGCTGCTGTTCAAAAGGTAGTCGAACTGTGACAGCCAAAAGGTAGGAAGGGTGATGTAAGCAGGTAGTCAAGAGGGGAGTCACTGTAGGCTCCAAGGTAGGGGTGGTGGTGTTGTAAGATTAATCTCTGAAGTCCCTATAGCTCGCTAGAAACGCCCTAATTTATAGGCATTTCGCATGTGATATGAACGCAGCTGGATACAACGGCCAGTAAAGCGTCAACTTGGCCTCGCAGACACGAATTGTCCATGACCGAGACGGAAATCTTAGTAGTTGGCGGCTAAACTAAGGCGTAGAATAGTATGACAATGCAGACCGTCTGTACTACGTAGGGGCTACTGTCGCTTAAACCACTTAAACTTGGTCCGTGTCAACGGCCGAACGAGTGAAACGAAACATAAAGCATAATTTGTAAAATTTGTCAGCTAATTGTAGTTCGATACTGTGTAATTACTCGGTCTATCTTTACACCGATCGGGCTGTTTGTTCTTCCGAATACTGGAATTTTCTCTCCTATTATGATATAGACCCGAGTCCAGGGTCAAAGATTAAAACAATGGAAAAACCAGACGAGTACTTAAACCCATATCGTAGTTGCAACTAGTCCACGCAAAACATTTTACCGCTCTATCGCAACTCATGATGGACTCACTAATTGCACAACCGATTACCCTTAAGAGCGGCCTGACACTGCCCAACCGGCTGGTCAAGGCCGCAATGGCTGAAAACCTGGCGGACAAGGATCTCCTACCGACCGAACCAGCCTACAATGCATACAAAGCTTGGGCAGACGGTGGCTGGGGTCTGGTACTCACTGGTACTACAGACCCAAATCCATGAGACACTGCACCGATTTACTAAATAATCCACAAAAGGCAACGTCCAAGTCGATGGGCGATTTCTCGGACAAGCCGGGGATATCACCAACAACGACGCTATTGAAAGAATACGCATCCTGGACAGCTGGAAGAAATGGGCCGCGATCTCTAAAAAGAACGGAACTCCAACCATTGTTCAGATCAGCCACCCGGGTCGACAGTCCCCAGCTGGCGCAGGCACCCGAGGCATCTTTGCGAAGTCTGTCGCGCCCAGCGCTATTCCCCTGCGCCTTGGACGCGGAGTCATACCAGGCATACTCTCAAGGCTCCTCTTTGGAACACCAAGAGAGATGACAGCTCTCGAGATAAAAGATGTCATTCAACGATTCGTTGACACGGCGGTCTTGGTGGCCGAAGCCGGCTTTGATGGAATCGAGCTACATTCGGCGCACGGGTACCTCCTCGCACAATTCCTAGCCGAGGCAACCAACAAGCGGACGGACGAGTACGGCGGCTCAGTGGCTGCTAGGGCAAAGATAGTTGTGGAGGTCATCGAAGCTATTCGCGCCGCAGTCCCCGCCGGTTTCTCCATTGGGATCAAGTTTAATTCGGTCGATCACCAATCTCCCTCGGCGTTGAGGGAATGCATCGAGCAGCTGCAACTAATCGTGCACGCCGGAATAGATTTTCTCGAAATTAGTGGTGGAACATACGAGGATCCCCAAGTAAGTAAAGGCTGCCCGAGACTCATTCGTACAGTGGATATTGACCAGACGATACGCAGCTTCACCGAGGACCACAGTATATGACACAGAGCACGAAAACAGAGAGATCCCAAGCTCGAGAGGCCTTCTTTCTGGATTTTGCCAAGGCAATCCGAGGAGAGTTTCCGGGCCTCCCCCTGCTGGTCACTGGCGGCTTCCGAAGCCGTGAGGTGATGGCGAATGCACTAAGCAGTAATGCGCTCGACCTCATCGGCATAGCCAGGCCGGCCGTGCTAAACCCACTGCTTCCCAAGAACACGATACTCAACCCTGAGATAAAGGACCAAAACGCCCGAGCCTACGCGCGCTCTATCGAGCCTTCTTGGTTCTTTAGGTTGATTGGCAACGTCGTGATTGGTGCTGGAGTCGAAACGGTTTGTCTGCCTTTACTACATTCGTTTGAAGACATCTAACTCTTAATAGGCTTGGTATGGGACGATGATTGCTAAGATATCTGCCTGGCAGGATATTAAGCAGGTGTAGTATTTGTGTCTCTTCTGGCCGGCTTCTGTAAAGCAGAGGCTTTTCGCACTTCTAGAATGGCGTTTCAGGGAGCTCTTTGCTTCTATTATAGCACCCTTTAATCAATTATTGCTGAGTCGATATTTAAAGAGATTATGACTGATAGAATAATCCCCGGACAACCTATGTACCAATACTCAGCTGCTTTGAAGCACAAATGATTATTTCATGCTGAAGATGTCTTACTAGATTTTAAGACTACTTGCTGGGGAGGCTGAGGCAGCGATACTTTACAAAGCAGATATTAAGGCCCAAAATTGTACAAATTTAACCTACATTCTCATAGTCTCGATGAGTTCCATGCCATATGTCTTTGATAGATGTAAGTTACATCGTTGAACCTCTTAGGTTGTGTTCTGGCTCACGTGGAAAGTGTTAAGCCAAGGGTCAGGCAGTCTTCAAGCCAGTGTCACTCATCAGCCTTCCTTGACAATGAATGGTAAGGCCAACGCACGTTCATCAATTATACCAACAGATCAATAAGAGAGTTTTTGAATATATAGGGAACTTAACGAGGGCCACTGCTGTCCAAGAGAACTCATTTGCCATTCAATGGGTGAATCATCTCGCGTCTTGCCATAAGGCGTTTGAATACTACTAGACTCGGAGACGAAATCTCACACTCAAACCTATTGAACTTTATAGATCTGAGCTGCTGCCTCTTTAACATTCATGCTGAATCTGAGTTGCTTATCCGTAAAAAGCCGAAGCAGCACTATTCGCGAAGCCTCATTCCATTTCTGGTGAGGCTCAGCTTTCCTTATTCATGGTCCACTGGTGTGCATTTGCCGTCATGGTTCTGCCGATTGTGACCACCTGGTCTCAGCCTCGGCCGTGGCTTTAATCCCACCCCCCTAACAAAAGCCAAGATACCGGCATATTGAAGGATCATAAACATTCGGCCATTATTCCGCTATGCAAGGAGTCAATCTAACACTACCTTGGATTATTTTTTGGACCAGTCAAGTCAGCTGACCACAACGTATAGAGGCTATACTAAAAACATAAAACAGCTCTCCATCGCCGAAAGATTTTACAATCCTCCATACATCACAATACTTAACATCCATTCGAGTCCCATGTTGTGTTTCCATCATGGCTTCACCCAACCTCAAACCAATGACCAGACCCTTCATTTCCATAATAATATTGGAGCCAAACACAAGCCGTCGCTGCTCTATTATGCCCATGATCCATCTAATCCCCTTGTGTTGCATTCGGACTAGTCGCTGCCGTCTCGTGAGACGCAGATTTTAGATGTCTTCAAAAAGCTTACAGAACACGAACCACTGGTAAATTATTCCTACAATCTAGAGGTGCCCCTTGTGTTGAGCCCAGAAGAGTTACCTCTGCCGTGCCGTGAGACACTGGAGGAGTTCGAACCAATCAATGCGCATTTTCCCGCTCAGGTTCACGCCCTTTTCAGCGCCCTCAAGGCCTGCGAGGATTTAACTACCGGAGCCAACAGACCAAGATTTCACAAAGATGGTCTGGATCTCCGCATTGCAATTGGGCTGCAATCTTACGATATCGATCTTGAGTGCTGGCATCGCCTCTTTCACTCGCGTCGTCTCTCTCTCAGCGATGCAGCTGCGCTGTCTTGGCTGTCGTGCGTCACTAAACTCCAGATATATCCCGACGACGGCTACGAGACCTCATTCGACCGCACTCGTCCAGTTTCGCTGCGAGTGCTGCTGGAGCTAACCCTAAGACTCCCAGCCCCGCAGGAGCTCGACTGTCCATGGCTCTGGGAACGGACGCCGGTTCCCTTCGAGTCGCCTGCGCTGCGCCGCTACACACGTGAGTGGGAGGGTCCGTGGCGAGACTCGCGCTATGAATTCGGCAACAGTAGATGAACTGCACGAACAGATTCCCATGTCGTTAAGAAAGGCGACAATCTGGTTTTGGAAACCTCGCTATACCTTTAGGGATGACCAAGGTATTGCCATGCCAAATCTCGTGTACCCCGCCGACGAGGATCCCGCATCAGCTGGGCTGCGCACTCTAGCATCACACCTTAAGGAGCCTGATCTGCGCGCTTTCTTGACGCCCGACCTCTTCAAGGCTCCGGTACAGTGGCCACGCATACGGCGTCTTCACATCGAGTTTCATCCCTGCTGACCTGATGGATGCTGGTACTTCGTCGGACTTCGCGGCGAGAATCCCAACCCTGAAGGCTTCGAGGTGACCGATGAGCACTATCCCCCCACGAGTCTGAATCAGAAGGATGAAGAGTTAGACGAGGAATGGGCCGAAACCCGGGCGAAATAGACTCCTGGCTGACAGACATATTTTGTACAGAACCGCTAGCAGATAGGATTGAACCCCTTCTATTAGCCTTTACTACAGCCTTAAAAGATATCACCACCCTAGAAGAGGCAGAGCTATTCACACACGTGTCCTGGAACCCACTGGAAGAGAAATTAGCCGATTATGGAGATGAGGCACCCTATGATGCTAAAAACGGCGGCCGCAGATGGGGGTTGAGGTACGTTCCAGGGAAGGGTGGTGTTGAGGGGCTGGTGGAGTGGTAAGTCGGGACATGGAGACTGCACAAGGGCGTTATGAAGTTGTTTGAAGATCTGGGTGAGAAAGTGAAGTCAAGATGGCGTAGAAGTCATTTGACTTTATGAACTGGAGGAGGGAATACAGATGAAGACAGACGGCGACGGGGCCCACGGGATTTTCAACATTTTTACACCTACTCGACACACGCTGTTAGTCACAATGCGTTGGCTCCTAGAAATCCTTGTCTCCAAAAAGCTCACTTGATGCGGGAGTCTTTGGATCCCGAGAGCAACTTGATGCGATCAAGCAATGTATGTATTTTCAAGGAAATGACTATTGTCCCACTCCTCTGAAAGATTAGCAGGATGATTTATTCCTCCCGCAACCCAACATCCAATGGGAGTGAACTGCTTCATATAACAGACTTTCGAGACGCGAATAAGGTTCAGAACCTAAGACTCTCTTTTGATGCATGAATTAGCTGTGAGCTAGATTCAAGAGTCGAATGTGCAAACGGGGATCGGCGCCGATACTGCCTGTCATCATCCATCATGATGAAGGTATTGGTGTACTTGATGCAACAGGCTTTAGTATGAGATTAGGGTGGGACAAAAGCATATGCTAAAAGAAAGCTTCAGCGACCAATTTCGTGAGGATCGGAAGTTACGGAGCATATTCCTGAATCTTCACATCCCTAGCTCGATGTTGTTCATGTAATCATTCGAAAAGTCTGTAGAGCGTCTACCACCACAGCATTTGCGGTCAGTGGAGCATATTCTCGGGTTGATTTCATTCGTTTCGCCCTTACTGCGAATGAGCACCGGTTCCCACTTCTCTGCTTTTTTTCGACCTCAATCTTAGCTGCTTAGTCAAATGGACGGGGTAAATATCCCTGATCGAAAACTTCTTAGATCGAGGATTCATGGCGAGGGATCAATACTTGCAGCCATGGAGGATGTTTCTCTCCTTATCTCAGTGGCTGAATTCTCCTTTGTCCATTCCATTTGGCCCAAGGGTGCACGACATCGATGTTGCCCTGCTACTAGAGCTGAATGAATACTACAGTTGCTCGTTCTTTATTTTCTGGATTCTAAAATGGACAGATGAAACGATACATCGGAATCATTTTTGAGGACTATTTTGATCAACTCCAAAATATTTACCGACTTCAGGATACTAGGCCTAACGGGTATTATAGCTTCATGGTTAGATTTTCAACAAGCTCCTTCATTGATCATGTCATATTTCTGTCTTTGGCCGCGTCGGCTCGGTTTGTTATGTCTGCTCAAGTCGGTGAGCCAGCTGCAGAAGGCGTCTGAAGTCAAAGTTAGCACTTGGGTTCAGTTAATGACGTCAAATTTACCCACTTCGCCGTATGGTTTGGTCGTCTTACATCTCTACTTCATAGTGGCCTTAGGGGAATAGGAGCCAGAGTAAGCGCGAAGTGCCACAAAAAGTATGAAGTGTCAACGCCATCACTCCATCAGATGGTTGTGATGCCAATTAGACTAGGCTTTTAAGAGTTCTCTCAATGGGGAAAAGGGTCGGAAAACTGGTCGGGATTGAGTCAGTTCTTGTCCACCTGACATGCATACCTAGGGCCAAAACACGGTTCCCCACACTCTAGGTGGTGAGCAGTGGATTCAAGTGAAGCTTTTGTGGATTTTACCCCAGTTCTCAGCGAACCGAAGGATCGTACGGTCAAGTGCATGCACCTTTTGCGATTTATGTAAGCCTGAGTTGGCCCACACCGCGCTATGTACCATGGGTGTGGCCAGAGTGGCACATCTCGTCTAGGGTTTTCCGACGTTTACCGACGATCGAGTCTGAGAGCATATCTCGGCATGTAGTGTACGACAGCCGGGCCAATGGCATGCCGATTTTCTTCTTTTGAAACGCATGATGCTGGGTCTCTCTCATGAATCTGTGCTGGCGAGACTTACTACCCTTATGTTGCAACCAGTATTTAAGTCACTTATCATGCCACCAAGTTCCGAACTAGCCAGTCCTTGCTCTCAGTACGCTGAACAGCAAAATCACATCATCATGGCACTGGACGGTTTCGACGAAATTATTTCTCAGCTCGGCCTAGCAGAGAAGGTCAGTCTTCTTTCGGGTGTTGGCGCCTGCGCGACGGCTCCCTTAGAACGATTGAACATTCCGAGTCTCCATGTAAGTGGCCTGAATCCCTTTTCACGTTTCCTTCTGTCCCTTTGCTGCTAGAACGGAGGGTGCACATGGCAAAGTTTTACTAACGGTATTATCTAGACTTCAGATGGACCTCATGGCTTGCGCGGTGGCGGCGGCCGCTTTTTCAACCCAGTAGGTCACCATGTCGGGGACTCATTCCGCTCAACTTTGCTAATAACCCAATGCAGCCTCCGGGATATCAACTACCATCGGCAACGGCAATGGGTGCAACCTTCGATGTCGACCTCCTTCACTGTGTCGGAAATCTGCTTGGCGATGAAGGCTTGCGCAAGAAAGTTCACGTTGCCCTGGCACCCACTGTCTGCATCCAGCGTTCCCCCTTGATCGGTCGAGGGTTTGAAGCCTTCTCAGAGGAACCTCATCTCAGTGGATTGCTTGCAGCTCAATTTATCAGAGGTCTTCAAGAGCGTGGTGTCAGTGCTTGTATTAAACACTACACAGCCCACGACCAATCGTCGAAGGCGTCTGAAGACGAAACTTATATGGCGCTGCGCACCCTGCGCGAGATACATTTGAAGCCATTCCAGATTGCAATGGCCAACTATCCCCCATGGGCGGTCATGACTGCCTATCAGAGAATCAACGGCATTCACGTGAGCGAAGACCCCTTCATGATCGAACAAGTCCTACGGAAGGAATGGGGATTTGATGGGTTGGTTATGAGCGACTGGTGGGGTACTTACAGCACCTCTGAGGCTATCAACGCCGGCCTTGATCTGGAGATGCCGGGTCCATCTATTTGGAGAGGGAAGCAGCTCGTGGCTGCAGTCGAGTGCAGGAAAGTGTCCCTGGCGACAATTGACTCGTCGGTCAAGAATTTGCTGAAGTTGATTCGAAGGACCGGCGCAGATCAGCCGTCCAAGCTCACAGACGACAACGGCGATACATCAGAAAGCCGAACGCTTGCCCGAAAGGTTGCAGCCGATTCAATCGTCTTGCTCAAGAACAAAAGAGGCGTTCTTCCTCTCGCGAAGAGCAAGACTGTGACCTATGGACTAATTGGCGACCATTTTGAGATGCCAGCTACTTGTGGTGGAGGCAGCTCCGAGGCAACACCATATTATATCAGCACCCCACTCGATGCCATCACTGAAGTAGTTGGGAGCCAAAATGTTCGCTATGAGCCTGGTTGTTATAGTGGGTTACCAGCCATTACGGAGAAAGCGAAAGAAAGTTCTGCTGACGCTCATATTTTCTAGCCCGCAGATGGACGCCGTTGATCGGCAAGGGTCTATCGCTACCTCAATCAGAAGAGTTCGGCCTACTTCTCGATTGGTTTGGTGAAGACCCTTCAAGATCGGAGACAGCTCAGTCTCTTTATTCCACTACGACCACAAATACTTCGATGTACTTCAGCCAGATCATCTTTGATGAAAGCGTACCGGCGGTTCACTTCATCCGAGCAAAGACAATATTCACGCCAGAGCAAGGTGGGAAGTATCGCTTTGCCCTTAGCGTCTACGGCAAGGCTCGACTCCTTATCGATGGAAATGAGGTTATCGACCTTTGGACAAGCCACCCGGAGAAGACAGACGACACCCCTTGCTTTAACAAGCTAACTATGGAGAGATTTTATGACATGGACGTCCAGGCAGGACAAAGTTACAGTCTCACCATCATCATGACTAACGAGCCCATCAAGCCGACTACGCAGTCCCCTGGGCCGGGGGGTGTACGTCTTGGAGGCCAGCTACTGCGATGCGAAGACGACGCAATCGACAGGGCAGTGCAACTGGCAAGAGAGGTCGACGTTCCTATCGTGATCGCTGGATTGAGCTCAGACTACGAGTACGAGGCATCTGATCGTACAAGTCTCAGACTTCCGGGCCGCATGGACGAAATGATCAAACGTGTCAGCGAAGCAAATCCCAAATCGGTTAGTCGTCCCTGATTATTACGCGAGAGAAATCCTGAGGTGACGATCTAACTTCTGCCCAATAGGTCATCATCATCCAAGCTGGGATGCCAATCGAGATGCCATGGATCGACAACGTCGACACGCTTGCCCTTGCTTGGTATGGCGGGCAGGAAACTGGTCATGCAATTGCAGATGTCTTGTTCGCAGACGTGAACCCATCCGGACGGTTATCCGTGACCTTTCCCAAGCGCGTCGAAGATAATCCCGCGTTTCTTACTTTCGGAAAAGTCGACCGTCACATTTACTACGGCGAAGGTGTCTTCGTTGGATACCGATACTATGAGATGCTAGATCGGCAACCGCTCTTCTCCTTCGGATACGGCCAGTCATATACACGCTTCCAATACTCTAACCTCACTGTACCAAGCGTCTTCGAGGCTGTGGAGGACCACAAGATGGAAATCTCGGTTGACATCGCTAATGTTGGCGATTATGACGGATCGGAGGTTGTTCAGGTCTATGTCGCTGATTTGGAGTGTGACATTCAGCGACCAAAGAGGGAACTGAAGGCCTTCACTAAAGTTAGCATTGGCAAAGGAGAGACAAGTCGAGTTTGTCTCAAGCTTGATAAGTATGCTCTGTCGTTCTGGTCGGAAGAGTTTTCACAGTGGAGAGCTGAGGCTGGAGAGTTTGCTGTTATTATTGCAACAAGTTCGGACCCGAGTGATGAGGTTTTCCGAGCAACATTTGAGCTTCCAGCAACTATCATGTGGTCAGGCTTATAGACTGTCCTTAGTATCTTTCAAATTGATTTTTCTTTCTGCGCCAAGAGTTCCATCAATAACCAATATGAAATGCCTTCTAGTTCCATAGGTAACTAACAGCAGACAAAATGTCGATAGCAAAAGGGCCCGGGTTACAGAAATTGTCGAATAAACTTCCTAGGAAAGCACTGGTACAAGCTCATGGGCCAACAATTAATTGATCCAGTGGCCGTAGAATCTCACGGCCAGTGTACATACTTTCGTCTTTGTTGTTGATAGGCCGGGAGAACTCAAGCATGAACTGAAGCATCCACCGGTCTAAGCGAAACAAAGTATCTTCGTTCTTCAAGCAAGCATCGTGAAAGGCTCTTAGCCTGCTGAATGAAATACCGACGTTGGGCCAGTACGTATGGAGGCGGGTTAACATCTCAAAGTTGCGCTCAAGGCGAGTTTTCGCAAGCGCAATTTCCTCGTCGTGGATGTTGAAAAGAAGGCCGTGTAGTTGGACCGTTGAAGCGATGACGAGCACATGACCCGAAAGAGTACCTAGCGCATCGGTCTCTGACCGTTGTTTCGCCCGGTACGCAATGTCGCAGATGTTTGCAGCGTGGTCTTTGCACTTCTTGGCGTAAATCTGTGCTAAATCGGTAGAAACTGCTTCATTGGGCTCCGGATTGAAGGATAGGAATTGATAGAATAGAAGCTGTCCAGCATGGTTGTAGTTGATGTGAAGGGCTATGAACGGACGGCCGAAGCCTTGTTCCGCCCAAAACGATGCATTGGCTTCGGTGTATCTTATCTCGACCGGCAATCCGGAAGCCCAGCAATCCAGAGATCTTGATAGGTCTCTGATGGAGTGTCCCAATGCTTCTCCCTGCAAGCGCTCGGCTACGATCGTGACACTAAGTTTGTAAACTTCTTTGAGAAGTCTATTGAGCCTGACCATATGCGCAAGGAAGGAAAATGATGGCTCTGGTGCCTGGAAAGATCGGATATCGGCTGAATGCTCGGAGAGGCTTTGTCCGTCGCCGTCTAGGTGGGCAAAGGTCCATTCATCCATGGGTAATGGGACATTTTCGCCCGGTATTATCGATCTCGGGAGATGAAGGGCGGCAGAACTCCAAGTATCCATGGTAACTAGTGACCACCAGACTGCTTTGTCTTCAGCCTTGGTCTGGTGTTGAACGCAACCCATAGCAATGTACCTCTGCAATTGACTTCTTTCTCAATAGAAGTCTTTGTTGGAGCATTTGGAAGGTCTAACAGCATAGCCATGCGACAAGCAATAACAAAGTACACGGACTCTGTATTGGCCTCACATTCCGTCATCGAGTGGATGGCTAACAAAATACAAGCCTGAATGGTTGTTAGGGAAGTTTCGTGCAAGTCAAGAAGCTTCTCTGCTTCTTTGGCATAAGGCCGGCCTCGATCCCAAGGATTAATATCATTGAAGCTTGGATTTGAAGAAAATCGAGCAGAAAGACTGATGGCAGCTAAAAGGAGGACTTTGGGCACAGTTTTCTTCTTGACAGCTGCCATGAACGATGGTTGATGAAAAACATGGGGAAATGCATTCTGGACATGGCGAAAGTAAAGCTCTGCTAGCTCCACAGATAATTCCGAGCCAAGAACAACAGCAGATGGGAGGCAGCGAGGGTCAACAGAAGACTCGTACACGCTTTCTGTCGAAGGGCTGAGCTCGGGGACGATGGAACATCGGAGCTTTCTCTCAATGCAGAACTTGCAACTTGTGCCTCGCCGGACGCATTTCTTCCTGCGGTCGCTTTAGGCTATGGCGTCAGCGCCCTCAGAATCAGGTCAACGCTGAAAAAGATGGATGCTCACCGACAGGCAATGCAAGCCGATAAAGGCCTCATGATTGATGGTCTCTGCAATGGCACTCAGCGGTACGTTGCGGAAGGGTAGCAAAGCTGGTCTTATCGCAAGCGTGTCTCAGACGGTTCATGTGGCGAGAGGTGGTCGGTCAAGTGCGGGGTGAAGATGCGGCTCCAACCCGAACCCGGCAATCCGGGTACTCGTGGGCCGTGGGTATTTATGATTTATGCCTTAGGCTACACCCAGACACTTCGCCCGGTTCTCCACCATCAATCTTCTAGAGCGATCCTAATTCTAAGGATTCAGGTTTTAGTGTTAGGCATGTTTTGATTTAGGGATGTGTTTGTTCATATCACTAGAAAGAGTCGTTTATGTTTATTTTTGTCATTCTCATTATTAGTCGACGCCAGGTCAGCGAAAGCGGCGTCAAAGTTAAGGATTTAATCCGGACATGATCATATCCTAAACGAAGCCGTAAGAGGCCTTGATTATCCACCTAAGTATCAAACAATCTTACCTTGTATAGACGCATTCGATTCATTTGGTTGTAGTGTCAATGTTATTCTTTCCCTAAACTAAACTACTGACTGGAAGTCCGAAGACTGGGCAACCCAGCCAAAGCAGCCTATAACAATTTTCTCAATTTTCTTTTTCCTCTGTCCCAACAACTAACGCACCATATACGAAATATTCTATAGCTTTAAGGGTGGCTCTCACTATGGTCTATTCTTTTACCAGAAGACTAGCCACGAATGTGTGGAATTCACGGCCAACATAGTTTGAGGGTTAGACAACGGCACAGCCACTGCGGTTCATAACTCTTCTTAATCTGGAAACTAGACAAGCTCAGGTGTTTCTGCACTGCTTTATTGCCTAACTAAGACATGCGTCTCGATCACCAAATACCCGGAGACCCTACCACTTTGTTCTCCATCCTCCCACCTACACTCATCTCTCAATCCGTCATCAGGTAGTTGTACTGAGAGAATGCTCTCGAGCTAACAGAGACGTGTCTGAAGTAAATGGTGTGACACAAAGACTTAGGCATGTTCTCGCTCTTCGGCCTTGTGAGCTTTGGAAGTGACAACCTCGACAGCTGCATTGTCGCCCTCGAAAAGCATTGCCATTTCTTCCAGGCTAGGTCCCTGAGTTTCCGGGAAGAAGAAGTAGACAACGGTCGTCTCGATTACCAACCATACAACATACGCAAGAAAGAACTTCCACCCAATGCTTTCCATGCCGATCGGGTTGACGAGTTGGTTGAAGACGGAAGCAACGCGGACAGACATTTGCATGACAGCAATTCCCTTGGACCGTTGGATGAAAGGGAAGATTTCGCCAATGTAGAGATATTGAAAGGGTTGCATCAAGTTGTATCCGGCGTTGAAGAGGAAGATCAATGCGACAACGGCAATGGCGGCGCTCTTATTGCTCCCGTCTTCTGCATATACAGCAGAACAAGCAGTATAGCAAGAAAAGAGAATAGTCATGCTGAGATATCCAGTCATCAGTTGCCTGCGGCGTAACACCCAGCCAGCAAGCCAACTAGAGCACAGGGCAGTGACAAGGTTCCAGCAGTTAAGACCCACGTTGAGTTGGTTTTGCGTAGCCCGAGACGTGATACCAACCAGAGCAAGGATCTTTGCTAGGTAGTATGAAATGAGCCCGTTACCGCTCCACTGTGTGAAGAAACCAACGCAAACAGCGACGAATACTCGATGCCGGTTGCCTCTGGTGCTGATGAGATCTTTCCAGGGACTTGTAGCTGCTTCTTTCTCCTTCCGTAGAGTCTCCCGGATCTGAAAGAACTCGGCGGCAACGAAAGCCGACGTTTCATCGCCTTCAGCGTGATATTTGATCAGGATCTGAAGAGCTTCCTCGTGACGATCCTTGGAGACAAGCCAACGGGGGGATTCTGGGACGAACCTTGCCAAACGTCAGAACTTGAAGGGGAAACTAACAGACACGTGATCAAGGAGACTTACCAGATAAAGATAATCGTTAGCACAGATGGAAGAATCTGCAATAGAGTTGGGAGCCGCCAGCTCCAGTTGTTTGCCCAGTCATAGGTACCGAGAGTGACACCCGCAGCGAGGATGGAGCCCGCATACCAAGTCCCCTGAAAACAGCCAACAATGGTAGACCTTTCTTTAGGATAGGCGAGTTCGACAACAAGCTGAGCAGCACCAGCAAGGGAGAGGGGGGACCCAAGGCCCATGACAATACGAGAGGCGATAAGCATGCCGACTGACTGAAGTTAGCAAGATATGAAGAGCGGCCCAACACAAGACCATACCATTGATAGCGCAAGCTTGAATCACCACCCCAATGGCGACAATGATGGAACCCAGAAGAACACAGAATTTGCGGCCAAAGCGATCGTTGATGTAAGGCATATAGAGGACGCCGACTGCAGTACCGATAGCAAGAGAAGAGGTAATCACACCAAGGATTGCACCGTGTGGGTTTCCATAGTGTTCATTCCACAAGTCCACCGCTTGCAAGCCATTCAAGACACTCCCATCATAACCTGTTGTCATCTCTACGCCGAGGGCGGCGGGGACCAGCATCAAGTATAGCTTGAGCAGGTTAGGCTTCTTGTACCACGGGGTCGTGTCTTCTAGGAGAAGACGCTTGACCTCAGAGGCAGCGGCAACGTCGCCGGCAGTGTTATGCTTAGCAGACATTGTTGAGTTCTTTTCGAGGAAAGAGTTAAGATGGACTCGGTCGAGGATGAGAAACAGAGGACGGCCCGGAGAAGTTGGGTGCTGAATCAGAGACAAAACCGCGGTAAAGGCTATGATATATGTCTTCTGACCACGATTACGGAGATACCTATGCACAGCTCTGTGGGGCTCAAGCATGTAGCGTCTTCTCCATGGTCGAGAACTTGGCACAAGGAGGTGATTGAGCCAGGGGCCCCACCTAATGGGATCACCTTCCCCTCATGCACTACCCCAGGCTGATGGAATCGTCCTCTCCCCCCCATCCATTTCCCCAGACTGGCCGGATGATCATCCTCTCCACTACTCCAGGCTAACCCCGCTGCTGTACAACAAATCGCCAAAGAAATTGACCGGGTGGGTCAATGTACGATTTACGCTAGTTTTAGCAAGCCAGGGTTTCCCGCCGTTTTCCGATAGCCTAGAAGTGGTCAGGTCCTTTCGTCCCACCCAACAACGAGTAGCGTCGGTTTATGCGCGCCAGTCGTTGCCGCATCCGTCAGTCGATGGCGCCTGACACTCTCCTCCCGGTTCGTTTTCAAGGTTGCAATGTTTCCAGCAGGCAATACTCACGAGCCTCGTCACGCCAATAGCTTCAATGTAACAATCCGGGGTAACATGTGCTTCTGGTTCTTGTCCAGTGTTTGCTCTTGGTGGACCGCTTAATGATGCAACCACGCCATTGCGTATTGCATGGAACAAGGTCAACGGAGTGCTCTCCGAGGCAACTCGGCTGAGACGGCCGATTTATTCTACTGAAATCTACACAGCTACTTGCGTTTGGGCATCCTTGACCCGGTATCTAGTAATCTTAAGCGGCTCTAACATAGTGGATGTCAATGTTGCCCGCATGTCTTCCCGAGCATGATCTCAGGGATGACAAGGTTTTACACGACAGTTTTCATTGAGTGCTGCTATCGGCACAACACCCTTTCGTCAATATTACAACCTGTGAATGTACCGAGACCTAAACAATGAGATCTCAGACCTACAACCTTTTGTTCTTTTGCCTTAACTTAGACACTAAGACCAGGTTATTTCAATGAAGGCGATAAAGCACCGCGTACATTATCCGACGCTTTAGAATCCAATTTCGACAGAAAATCCAATACTCGCTTGAAAATAGCACCCGCGCGTGCCTTTACTGTTTCATTCTCCACCTCTTCGATGAGCTCGAGCAGAATGGTGCCAATGCGACGGACGCGTTCCACCTAAATTATTTAAGTCAACAATAAGAACCAGTGCTTCCGGGGCTGTGAAACCTGTTCCACTTACTGCCGACTCTCCCAAGACTTTATAGCATACGAAAGGGACCATCTGGAGCTCCTGGAGGAAGTCGTGTGCTATCTCAACCTTCTTAATTGCGATAGAAAGAATTTGACTGTCAAGTCCCATGATTGCAACGATGTTGTGGGCGATGCACTTTTGCAAGATCACGAGCCTGAGGCAATGGAAAGTTGTCATCAGGTTGCCTCTTTGCACCCAGAAACAGGTCCGCTGGTATGTGAGGCTCTCTTTGTGATCATCGTTATTGTCGTCTTCGGAAAACTGTAGCCACCTTGGCAAGTCATCCACGAAACCCGCGAAAGCCAGGTAAGACTCTGTCAGCCGCTCCAGGTCGGGTTTTCCAATCACCGTATCTGGATGATTTCGCTTCTTCTGCCCGCCGTGCATGTTGATTTTCAGAATCAAGTCACCAGCCAAAGACCAAAGACGGCATTTGAGCTGGAAACCATTCAGGAGACGTATTTCCAGTGACCCTTGATTCTGACTTTTGGTATTATCAAGAAGCGGCTCATGATGTTCTCCCCGCTCCGATAGAGTGAAATCACCATTGAATAGCAGTTCGTTCAATACGTATGGTCGGTTCTCAAAGGCGCACGAGGCCTTATCTGCGGCATACAGCTGCCAGAAACTAGCTCGGAGTAGCTGCGATTCGATCCCGGCATGCTGGCTCATTGATCCCTCATCGTACAGCCGAAGTCGCTGGGCGATGAGTGTGGCCTCCCAAACACTATGCCAAGCAGCGCCCACCATGCCAGTGACGTTTTGTAAAGCTGCAGAGTGCCATATGCGAATTAACAGCGAAGATGAGTCAGGATACTCCAGGTCGTGGTCCCCATAAATCGTATGCATTGCTCGGGAGGCCCGAAGGAACGCGACTGAGAGCGCATTGCGTTGAGGCACGAATGAGTCGGGAACAACAGACGTGACGGACGCGCATAGGGCCGTTAAGAGGGTGAATGTTTTTCAGGGATGATATTTGTGCCGACTCAATATAAGAAGAGCAGGATGGCAATAACCCATAGAGCTGTGAGCAGCTCTCAGGCTGGAAGATCGACACACCAGCTCGAAGGCTGGGCTCATGGATAACAGGTGCAACGGCAAACAGGTACTGCGCAAACAGATCAATGCACCTATGGATTATATCCACGATCGTACTTGTCGGTAGGGCGGAGCTGACAGATCTCACCAAGTCATCGTGGATCTCTGCCGGAGTATTACAGATCCTGATACTAGGAAGAGGAGCAAGTTCCGGAGGGCTTGGCAGCACCGAGTCTGTTGAACTTTCTTGCTGCTGAGTTTCCGGTTCTCGTTGCAATTGCAGCGTTTGACCTTGGGTTGCATGCGTACGAATGGAACTGCAGTCTGCACCATCAACCCTCAACCGCTGCAGGCCATCTGCAGGCAGCACACGGCTGTTTATTTTGCGGCCTCGCCTTCGTGGCAAGATGTCACCTGTGCAGGGAAGCTGTGATATGCGGCAGTTTGCACAGGGATCCGACATGTCGCACTTCACCTTTCGAATCTTGCAGGCATCGCAAGCTCTGAGCACCGGCATCGTGGACACTAAGATCGATTCTGTGTTTGAATAGTGTGGAGAGCCGAAACCTTGATCTAGGATGTTGGATGCCAGTCGAGCTAAATACCCCGTGGAAGACTCCGCGGGGAAATTCCGTGGGAGGTCCCGTGGAGAAAACATGGATAAGATGTCCCATTGGAGGTGAGTTCGCAAGACTAATGAGTATGAGCGACTCGGGCCAACCCCTCCGTTAACCGACGAACACGCTCGTACGACTTGATCATTGACACTCCACAAAGGAACTTGTAGGGTTTCTCAGGCTACACACAGGGGTGCCCGATGGCTAGTCCATCGGCAACGCCATCACAGGGGGATGGCGGACCCCGCATGAGTCGGAATGCTGCAACGACAAACGCTAAGAACGAGTGTTCTAGACGAGAACTTTACTAGCTCGGTTGTAGGTCGACTCAGAAGAAAGCGTCAGGAGCCAGACAATGAATGCAGGTAAAGCGATAGTCTACCTATTTTGCAACCGTGGATGAAGTAAACCGCTTCGTAATGAGGTAGCCAGTCCGAGAAACACCTTTTTGGTTAGATTTGTCCTTCCGACCCTCCTCACAACCCTGTTGTCGTATTCCTTGCGTCATGTGTTCTGTTCGTCAACCCACATTTGGCATTGGTCTCATTTTCTGGCCAATAAACACCTGGACGGTACGTGTATAATGACCCAGTAAAAGTCGGTAACCTTTCAATACGCGTATTCCATCCCCTCACCTCACTGTACCCATGTAACCGTGTAACCCTGCTCCCTGGTTGGCACTTGCATCTTTCATTCTCTTTCGAGACACAAATCCGCTAATGATGAAGTCAAAATGGGACTCGGCTTCGGCAAGTACATAGCTGTCGACCTTGAGAGGATATCAACTAATTGCAAGAGAAGAAACATTTAACGAGGTCAACATCCTCTCTCTCAGTCTTCAGCAAAACCTACTCAGTCAGAATCCGTAACGCAAACGCTAAATATTCACCCATCATGTTATTTTACCTATTGATCTTCGCACCCGTTTGCTCCAATGTCGCATCTTTGTACGTGCCAGAGGTTTCTGCAGCACAGCGAGAAGTGTTGAGCAAGACCCCTTCGCCTCCGAAACCCGAGTCCATTAATGGCGATACGTGGAAGTGCATCAGTTGCGGCGTGCCCAAGGAGAACTCCCAGGGCCGTAGGGCGGCGATGGACTATCGTCAAGCGTTTGTTGACGGAAAACGAGCGCTGGTAGGAACCAACATCGTTGAGTGCTCTGGTGGTCTGACGAATAAGACTTGCGGGACTGACCAAGTCCAAATTATTCCCCTTCGCTGGAACAATGCCAAAGTCGGCTCTGGGCCTGGTGGTAGCATGCGGGAACTTCGCCTGCATCCCGACAACATACATATTGGCTTCAGCCCCTATCAGCCACCCCGAATGGGATTACACAATACTCAAATTTTTAAATTTTTTTCAGAAAACTGAGCTACAATTCATCGCCTGCTGCTGGCGAGCCTCTAGCACCATGTTACGATGTAACAAAAGTCACAATTTTCCATAATGAGCAGAAATCGCAACCTCTCATAGTCGATCCCAAGAACCCAGGCCAGCTATCATCCGCCAGGATACACTGGCCGTGGGTGAGCTCCGGGGATTCAGTGGAAGCGGGAAAGAGGTCACATGGCTTGGGTCTCTGATTGAATCTTGAGATATCCATGTTTTCGCTTCCGATCTGACGAGTGGCAAGATTCGTTGGCTGACAAGTCAATCAGGATACGTCGACCCAGTGGATATATCACCCGGCGACAAATGGTCCGTTGTTCTGGACACTCGTGGTACCGACCGGCAGATGTATCTCTCCGCTCTGAGAGGAATCCCTCCTCTGATCGACCTTGTTGCTGTAGCTGCCGTTTCCTCTGTCCAAAATAATGGAAAACGGTGTTTCTTCCAGCCCTGGCTGATCGATGGCCGCGGAGACCGCGGCTCTTACTTTGGGCAACAAATCAATGCCGCTGACAACGAGGTTCCTGGCGGTGGTGACATTAACGATCCTGAATGGAACGCTAGGGCTGACCCAAGGTGGTCAAGGGATGGATCCCGTATTGTCTACACCCAGATTATAACTCAATCACCCCCTTGTAGTGGGAGCAACCCATTTCCTTGCTACAGCTCCACTGAAGGCGGGCAGGGCGAACGTATTATAGTCGCGCATTTGATTGATCGTGTGCCCTTGGACACATCCTCTGTAAAGTCTAAGTCCGACATTGTCCTCTGGGGAAGGCCATTTCCACCTGGATCTTCGTTTCGAGAGCGGGGGGACCTGCCAGCCGGAGAATACACTCTCAAAGGAAAGGGTTCTGGGTGGGCCGCTCAATTCTGTTTCTGTTCTATATTACAACTTCTCCAACGACGGCCTGAACGTCCTGGTCGGATCAGAGAAAGTGTCTAAAGAGAACCAACACCTCTCGTAGAACAAGTCCACTGGTATTCAGACTTGAAGCAAATGGATCCTAATAACGGCACCAAAATCACCAACCCCGACAGATTTCATATTTCCATCAACGTTGATTTGAACTTATTTCACGCTAATGTCACACTTACAACCACAGTCAACAAACAGGTCTATCATCAGCCAGCCAATGAGACTTAGATCAGAAATTAGCTATCTTTAGCCAGTTTGAGTTGGAATGCGGTCAAAAGTTGCTTGGGTTAAGGATGTTGGAGGAACAGTCTAAGAGAATCTGAGACGAGGCCGTAGGAAATAACATCAAAGACTGCTGGTCTCTAAGTATTTGATTAGCTCAAACCGAGATATAATAGCCTCCCTTCCACCTCCCCATTTTTGTTTAGAGTCCGTTTCCACCGAGCGCCCAGAAGACTTGAAACTTATAACAAAATCACGGATTCCTCACCTCTCCAACGAAGGTCTCAAAATGTTCACTAGGCCTACCGATACATACATACACAAGGCCGCGAGTGCAGAGTACGATCTCGTCTTTTCTCTCATGGATACCATCCAAGCCGACTAAATCACTTCGCCTCGATGACCGTGCTTAAGACTGAGCTTTCGTGTGTGCCAGTGAACTCGAGTGACCTAGCGAGATCAATGCCAAGACCATCATCCCTGGCCAAGAGTGTACAATCCATGTAATGCTGCAGTGGTGAGCCTCAGCGTCGGAAAACTCATCGGGATTGGGCGCACTAGTCCACAAATATCCCCTTGTTTCCCGAATCCCGACACCACCTTTTTGGGCCGGGAGTTCTCAAGAGGGTGGCTTCAGGCTAAGGTCAAAGAGTGACACGTAGTGCAGTAGCCTCGGCTGGTTAGTTGACTGCAGAGTTACAATCTCCACGGAGGTTTTCGCATCCACCGATCCCCCTCCTCACTGTGGAGACTAGCAACACAGGGATAGGCTCAATAATACCCCACGAAAACAATGCGGTATCCAGTATTAGTTGTCCTACCGCGCCCGAGCATGAGACCTACACAGCCTTAGGCGCAGTGCGGATCGGCTTCACTCTCCACATGGACTTGGCACATAGAAGCACGAGTGATGGAGCCAGGAACTGTCGCGATAACCCTACTTAAGGTTCGCCGGACCCCGTTGGAGGGACTCTTGTTCGACAACTTCAGAACATGATTTCATAAAATATTGGATTAATGACTTTTGTGAAGTCAAATTTTCTCCAACACTTCACTGCGTCTCTACTAGAGCCGACGCATAGAAAATGAGTATCTCAACAGCAATTACCCGTGCGATTCCCATTTCAGAGGCCGAAGGAAAAAACGATTATGAAAACGAGGCCGTGTTCAAGAGAAACTGCCTTCCTCAACGCTCCTATCATATCCCAGAGACTGCCTTGCTCCTCAATGGCAAGTGGCATTTCAACTACGCCTCAACCCCTGCAGAAGCCCCAGAGCCAACTGCTCATGCTCTCGGGGCTACGGATTCAGCTATCTGCCCAGACACTTGGTCCCAAATTGAGGTTCCTGGTCACTGGCAGCTTCAAGGCTGGGGCCACCCGCACTACACGAACGTGCAGCTCCCTATTCCTGCGTGTCCTCCTTACGTCCCAACGGAGAATCCGACTGGCACCTACAGGCGTACTTTTTACGTACCAACCTCGTGGGATCCGGGCTCACAGCTCCGGTTGAGGTTCGATGGTGTTGACAGTGCCTATCACATCTGGGTCAACGGAGTGCTGGTCGGTTACGCTCAGGGGGCTAGGAATGCTTCTGAATTTGACGTCAGCGAATACATCGACCGAAGTGGACCAAACGAGCTTTCCGCCAGAGTGTACCAGTGGTCTGATGGGACCTACATTGAGGATCAGGATCAATGGTGGCTATCAGGTAAGCGATGCGGTAGCCCTCGATGTCGATGAACGAGATGGGTTAACGTTCCATGTTATAGGTATATATCGAGATGTCTTCTTGATCGCTTTCCCTGCCGACTACAGGATTGAAGATTGGTTCATCCGAACCGATCTCGATAGCAGCTACCAAGATGCTACAGTCCATGCCACCGTTGACATTGCCGCTGCCGAAGGAGGTATTCTCAAACTAACTCTCCGGGAACTCGCAAAAAACGGCGGCAATGTCATTGAGACAGCAGAGGCTTCAGTTAACTCAAGTACTTCGAAAATTGACTTGAGTCTTGCGGTTCTAAATCCACAGAAATGGACGGCTGAAACACCATACCTGTACAGCGTGGAGCTCAGCCTGGGTAGTGGCTCGAATACATCCATTATTCACCAAAACATCGGCTTTCGCAAGGTTGAGCTACTGAAAGGCCTTATTTCAGTTAACGGCAAACCTATCAGAATCCGCGGCGTCAATCGACATGACCATCACCCTACGCTCGGGCGCGCGGTGTCAGTAGATTACATCCGAAAGGACCTATTGCTCATGAAGGCGAACAACATCAACTCCATTCGATGTAGCCACTACCCATCACACCCGAAGCTCTTCGATCTCGCCGATGAGCTTGGATTCTGGGTCATGGATGAGGCGGACCTGGAATGTCCCGGATTTTCTCGCGCTGTGATGCGACCGCTTGACATTCCGAAGGACATGCCGTACGAGCAAAGACGAGAGCTCGTGTTCACAAAAGCTGCCAAGTATACTTCCGACAACCCTACTTGGAAGGAAGCATATGTTGATCGACTGGACTCCATGCTCAATCGTGATAAGAATCACCCATCAATCATCATCTGGTCTCTGGGTAATGAGTCCTTTTACGGGCAGAATCACAAGGCGATGTACGAGCATGCCCGTAAAATGGATCCCGGGAGACTGGTACACTATGAAGGAGACATCGAAGCAGAGACCACGGATATGTACTCGTACATGTACTCGCCTGCCGATGACCTTGTTAATATGGCCAACACTATTGGGATCAAGGGCGATACTTACGAAAAGCCCATTGTCTTGTGCGAGTATGCTCATGCAATGGGCAACGGCCCGGGGTTACTCCAAGATTATGAAAAGGCATTCAGCTCTCACCCAAGGTTGCAGGGGGGATGGGTCTGGGAGTGGTCAAACCACGGGTTGTGGAAGTCAGAGGACGGGAAAGGGTTTTTCGCATATGGAGGTGACTTTGGAGACTATCCTAACGATGGGACATTCAGCATGACTGGTCTTTGCAACAGTACTCACGAGCCGGGTCCAGGATTGGCCGAGTTGAAAAAGGTCATTGAGCCAGTGAAGTTGTCACTCGACGATAGCAATCATCTGGTTGTGCATAATTTGTACGACTTCGACGATTTGAGCCATTTGGTCGCCACTTACACTGTAGAGGAACTCGGAGCCCAGTAAGTGAACCTCCTTATCAGCTCTTGCAACTACAGTACATAACTAACTAGAGAAAGGCCAATCATCCTGGCTAACGGCGAGCTGCATCTACCCACGATTGAGGCTGGGGGTACTGCCAAAGTCGCACTGCCCAGCTTGCCAACTAAGTTGAAGAGCCCTCACGAGATTGTATTAAACGTCACATTGCGACTGCGTCAACAGACACAATGGGCCGACTTTGGGCACGAAGTTGCTTGGTTGCAGACCCCCTTCGTCGCGACTCAACGGCAGAGCTTGATGACGCTTCCACGACTAGCCCAAATTCATCCTTCGACCAAAATCCTGACCCAGAATCTTGGCACAATACTCAAGGTCTCGGGTTTGGAGTGGTCTTTTGAGTTTGACCGGGCTAGGGGGCCTCTCAAACATTGGACTTCAGGGAACAATGCACTTCTCAAGCCGGACCCAAGCACAGGGGCTGCTATCATCCCATCGTTCTGGCGCCCACCCACCGACAACGACGGACCCAAAGCAGTTCCGTATTGGCAGCGATATGGTGTTGATGAGCTCACAGGGCAGCTGCGATCCTTCGAAGTAAGCAGTGGTGCTGGCAACGTAGTGATAGAGGTAACGACCTTTCTGTCACCGCCGGTTCTGGACTGGGGTTGGCGGTGTCACTCCAGGTATACGATCGACCATAAGGGGTCCCTAGAAATCTCTGTGGAGCTTCATCCCGAAGGAGCGTACCCCGAACACGGTCCTCGAGTTGGGCTGAACCTCTACGCTAGTCGTTCTCTTGACAAGGTCCGATGGTGTGGTCTAGGGCCCGGGGAGTCTTACCCAGACAAGCGCAGTGCCCAGCGGCTTGGAGTCTGGACCGTTGACTCTGTTGCCGATCTCCATGTGCCATATGAAGTACCACAGGAGGCGGGAAATCGAATGCAGACCAGGTGGGCTACGTTTACGGATACAAAAGGGCAAGGCCTAAGGGCACATATGAATGCTGGGCCTGAGGACAAAGAAGACGCTGGGGCAAGTGCCGTCGGTTTCAGCTGGGCAGCCAGTCGGTTCTCTGCGCGTACGATTCAACATGCAAAGCATCCTTGTGACTTGGCCGAGGAGGATGCGACGCTGGTGCGGCTTGATGCCAAAGTTGCAGGCGTCGGGACCGCAGCTTGCGGGCCATCAGTACGTGAAGAGGATCTCGTTCACGTCGAGCCGATGCGTTTTAGCTTCTTCTTGGAGCACATTAGGTGTTGATACATAATTTTCATAGTGAATAGTTCCAATTAGTACGTTTCCATAAGAGTCAGTTCAGTCTTATTGAGCCCTTTCACTATGGCTTCTCAGTTTGGCCTGAATGGCTACGGTTGCCTGCATTAATATTGACCATCGCGCTAAAAGGATAAACAAATATACACAGCCACTCTCACTCGCCGATAAGAGTAGACCCAAATTCTTGCTCAATCCTCTCCATCTGTTCCCTAGGAAGCTTAGTGCCTTTGAGCCGGTCCTCGGCGGTTTTTCGATTTCTTCGATCGAAGCGCTGGTGTAATTGATCCCAACCCATGATCTTTGCGGCCAAGAGCTTCTTGGAGACCTCAGCAGACAGTATCCTGCCAGTATCCCAGAAGACATATCCAAGTTGTCGTAGTGGCGAGCTTTTAGAGCCCGACTCAGAGATACCCATGTAAGCTGCATCCTCAGAGGTATTCGTAAACAGGCGGCACCCAAGATTGCTGTGAGACGGATCGTCGTCGTGGTGTTCCGCCGTGAGGGCATTATTCTCATGTCCAAATGTCTGTCTCGACGCATGGCTTAATGCCTCGGGCAGAAATTCTCGTGAGACTGGATGATTTGACCGAATCAACTCCACACGCTTGCTCCGACCAGACTCAACAAGACTGTACATGAAGTCTAGACCTAGGGATACCATGTAGCTGATATAACCTGGAGAAGAGTGCCTTCCGTCGCGGCAGAATAGCATGAGATCGGTTAGATCTAAATGCTTGAAATCGACGAGGTTGTCTTGGTTGGATTTATCTCGGGTAGGCTGCTCTTCTGCTGATGATTGAGATGTCGGTGATAATGATGATGGCAACACCACGCCTGGAGCAGTCATCACAGCGTTGATGAGGCTCTCTTCAAGTTCATCGATAAACCCTCCAACAATTGAAGAAAAGTATTGCTCTACACAGCACATCTCCTCCACCTTCCAAGGGGCTAAATTGGCCATGAGAAGGGCAAACTGTTGATCGACAGGGTAATGATATGAGGGGGAATGATCCTCAGGTCCGTAAGGATCACTCTCATGACCAGGGAAGACTTGGCAGTAGAGGCCAAAACGCAAGAATGCCCTCTGGAGTCATGTGCGTTCAGACAGAGATGGAAGACGCACTGGCGTTTTATCCTGCTTCTCGTCGCGCCCTTCACACCTACCATTGTGGAAACATGATTGCTGGCCTAGAAGGCCGAACTCCTGCATTGTTTCCCCGAAGTATCCATCCGAAAAGTAAGATATACGATGGTAGAGACGGTATAGCATTAACAGGTCTGCTTTGTTCGTGGGGAAATCGAAGGAGAAAGTGGAATCAAAGTATTTTTCTAGGAAAGAGGGAATCTGATCATGGGTAGATGGAGCTTGCAGAATGGCGAGAGCGTGCTGTATACTGTCGCCGGGGAATGCATTCTTGATGACAGATGAAAGAATGAGCTGTGTTGACTGTGAAAGTATTCGGAAGCAGGACGGTGATGCCGAAATGAGGCGACGCAGATCAACAGGGGAGTCAATGTCCTGCAAAATAAGGGACAGCAGCTCTGGAGTTACATGCTCCAAAGGCATATCGACGGACAGTCATATATAGGAAGAATGTAAGGGTTAAAATGAGAATATTTTAGGAATATCGAGCAGTTCGGGGATTAGACTTGGTGGTTAGGCAGAAGGGCTGGATGGAGAATGAGTGAGCCATTCTGCCTAGCATATTATAAGCACTCCGAAGGCGGGGTATGGTCGGCCTGGTGGCGAAGCCGCCTCAGTCCTCATTGGACCTTTCTCTCCCTTTTCCCCGGGCCAGCCATTACTCATTCTTCACGAGAAGCTTTAGAAGAAATTTCTCTTCCTTACTCATCTTGTTTCTCTTTTAGTCACCGATATCGTCTGTCCAGCTGCGAAAGAAGCCTAGGGAAAGAAAACCATGTTATCCGTAGGAAACTACTCCTGAGCAAGCTTTAGCTCACAGTAGAAGGCTACAAGAAGTTGAATTTCCATATTTCCCAGCTTGCTTTTATACACTAGGGTATTGTCCTTATAACGAGCTTCATTGATATTATACCCTTACTGTCACCGCAAATGTAGCTTAATTAAGCCCCAAGTAATACTAATTAGCAAGCACTACTAGTTCATAGAAAGATAATACAGCATAAACGTATCACCACATGTCCAACGGATTCGTGATGTTTTTGGGCCTCTCTTAAATCCCATCCCAGTACTCCTAGGTGCACAACCCGTCAATCCGGAGCAGATCTACAGCAGTGCTTAAGTGCGACGCGCCGGCAACGCAGGAATAAATGCGTTTTTCATTCCGCCCATGGCCCTTGCATAGTTCTCTGCTAAACTCAATCACATCGACTTTGCGTGTTCAGTGCAGGTACTAGTTCTAATCGGAGTGGAGAGGCATAGCTAGATGGACTGTGTGGAACTGTAGGATGGGATGAGGATTTACAAGCTGGAGGAGCTGTGACCAATCCAATCAAGCTCATCATCGGAAATTCATCGGGCTCGGGCTCGGCCTCGTCGAAGAAGTCCGGCCAAATTACTGGCGAACCTATTGTGGATTGCTTAGGAGTCTGAAGTGAAAAATCCAATCACCAGGCGGATGCAAATTGCTTCTGTTCGATCGGTAACGCAGTTTACATCCGCATAAATACTCTAAAAGTCCCGTATGTTATATCTGGGTCATCTCAGACTCCGGATCTTCACACAGACATTCTCCTAAACCTCACTTCGCCCCCTTGTCAAACAATTGTATTCAACATGACTTCTGTCGTTGCCGTCTCGGTCGGAACCACCAGCCGTGGCTGTGCCATCGTCGAGGCCATCGTAGCGCTGGGCAAATACGCCGTCATTGTTCTCTCGATAAAGGTGAGGAAACTCCCCAAATGGAGCCGTATTATCTACTCATCCGTTGAGAACCCGGAACTTGAGAAGATCTTAGACGCTCGCATTATGCCTGTGGATTATCCCAGCGTGTAGCATTGTTAAGGTGCTCGAGAAAAGTAGCATCAACACACTTGTTTATGCGATCGGATTGAGTGGATCGGCGCCTTCAGACGTGGAGCTGCCCCTTATTCGTGCCGCTGAGCAATTTTCTGTCACTACGAGGTTCATTGAGAGCGTTTGTGGCACTACCTACAAGAAGGAGTGAGCAGCAGGATGCCCTGCGGACCCTTCCCTTGCCTGAACTATACCCGCAACACAGGTCCCACCTTCAGAGCCCTCCTTCTACCCAGCCTCAGGGTGAGAAGGATAGCTGTTCCCGTGTTGTAATTTTATACCCTTGTGATCGAGAAGGTAAAATAGTAAGGCAAAGGTGAAAGACTTCTGAACTTTTGGATTTCCTCCTCAAGCTCATTCCATAGCAAAAGGGCGGCCT
The DNA here is from genome assembly GCA_013756995.1 of Neonectria neomacrospora. Lineage (NCBI taxonomy): Eukaryota > Fungi > Ascomycota > Sordariomycetes > Hypocreales > Nectriaceae > Neonectria > Neonectria neomacrospora. The sequence goes on along the minus strand of JABSTB010001359.1, from coordinate 1,163 downwards.
GGCTTTCCACATATCTCAATGTGTCGGCTCATCTCTGGCGCGACGTATAAAGTTAGTAAGAACACTCGGAAGCTGCTCAAGCTCCGCGGTACCCTTGCTGAACCTTCTTAAGTTTCACTTACAGACTAGTGTGTGTTCGGTCTCCTTTGGTAGGATATGCGGGAGCAGGACGTACGTTGTCACGACTCTACAGATGATCACGTCACTGGGCTTTCATCGCGGAGGTTATTTGACCAGAGAGTAATTGGCCAACATGAGAATATATGATTCTTGTTCCAAACGGGTTATGAATACGTGAATTATACTATTATATAGAGCCAGAGCAAAAATGCTGACTGAGTTCCTCGGCCTAATCTCAAAACTAACCCAGGTTAGACCGACCTGGACTCGGCTCGATAAATGGAAAAGTATTCTCGTATTATTAAGAGCTGTCTCCAGGTTCCATGGCAGTTAGGCTTTTGACCGAACATGGCAACAAGCACAAAGCAGCACGAGCACTAATTCAGATAAACGAAAACTTTGTGATATGGTAATGACTGCCTTTGTTGAATGTCCGGATAATATGCCCTAAGTTTACCCAACACTAGCTAGCCACTACCGCCAATACATCGCCTTGGTAGGACCCTGTGCTTCGTTGAAGCGATGACATTTACCTTCCGCCAGTAAAGTCATACAACAAGCATCCAACTTGGTTCGTTCCGCCTACGCCACCGTTGTCACCTAATAACGAAGTCAGTAGTGTTCCACATATCAAGAAATGTTACAAACTTACACTTTGTGTAGGCTTCTCTCACAACCAAGTAAGCTGTGATCAGGCCTCCGTTGCCCAGAGGGAATCTGAAGTCCTGCGTAGGCTGGGTGGTCACACATCCATCGATCCAGTGGACTGAGTACGAGTACGAGACGCCATGCTTGTCCTCCTCGTCCAGCTCAACGGTTCCCGCACCGTCGAAGAGGTTATCATCGCCATTGGGCCCAGTCAGACCGCTAAATTCTGTAGAAAAGTCATCCTGAGACCCTCCACTGATGTCGGCATGGCCCGGGAAATCAGCTTCGTCGTGGCAAATAATTGCTTGCCTCTCGAGTGGCGTCGTAGGGGTAACAGGGGGGGCCACCGAAGTCGTAGTGGGTGGTACCGGCACCTCGGAGGTGGTGGGCGCCTC
>JABSTB010001352.1:0-26245 GCA_013756995.1 Neonectria neomacrospora | reverse complement strand
GAAGGCGGGAGAGTGGGATCCGGGGCTCACTGGAGGTGGCCGGGTGGGTGGGCTGCCCGGAGTCCGGAGTGGGCGGAGAGGAGGCGGGTGGATGAAAGGAGTCGGGCGTGGTGGGTTGGTGGAACTGGTGGTGGCTCCCCCCCCCCCTTGTCTCTCAGCTCGCCTCCGCGGCCTAGCTCTCTCTCGCTGCGGAGATGCGTCCTCGTTCCGCCCTCGTGTCCTTCGTGTTGCCTCTCCTCCCGTCTCGTCTCCTCTCCGTCCGGCGCAGGATCGCACTGATGTGGGGGCCACGCGCCGGTCGGTCAAGCTGCGCGGTTCGGCGTCGGGTCGCACGGGGAAAATCTCACCCAGCTGCAGAGAGCCCTTTCCTCTTCCCTCTTCCCTTTTCGTCCAGCAAAGAGCCAGCGTCTGGCCAGAAAAATTCCAGGATGCGGATGTGCGAAAAGTGGACAGAGGCGGGACGGGCCTATGGGACGGGGAGCGTTGACTCATAAAGCCCAGCACCGCCAGGTGGCGACCGAGTCATGGAGCAGAGCCCGAACGCTCGAGGCGCGCCCCTTTTTGTGGGACTGCAGGAGCTTCGATGCGAGTGGCCGCTTTGCTTGGTGGTGGCTGGCTGGCAAAGAAAGCATGACAGGCATCCGGGTCAGGTGACCAGCGAGGTCTCACCGTGGCATGCCGCAAGTAAATGAGTGTTTGTTGGTACTAGGTACCGTTCATGAGCTTCTACTTACCCATCCCAAGGTAAATTCGTAGGTACAACGCCCACTGTAGACGTCAACAAACATGAACCAATAGCCCGGTCTAGGGCTCTCCCGTCTTGATCTCGACCGCATCCATGACAATCAAAGCCACCAAGACCCGCCCCCCCAGGAACCACACAATAACATTCCAGCCTCTCCGAGCCAAGAAACCATAAAGAAAATCACTTCAATCCTACATGTCCCCATCTCCTGCTTTCGGGTTGCTCAATCCTGCATCAGGTTTCCGATCCATATTATTCAATAAGAGAATCCGATCTCGGCTCCTTCCCTTGTGCTTCTCATCTGCGTATTCTAGTACAATGCCCACAGCTGCCATTGATCCCGCTTCCCTTCGATTCCCTTTCCCGTCCCTTGTGGCGAATCTGTGGCCCCTTCGATACCTCTTTTACACTTGTCTCGTCTCGTCTCGCCTTGTCTTGTTTTGTCTCAGCCACCTTCCATCTCGGCGCCAACACCTCCATCTAAGCAACCCACACACACATGTGTCAATAATCAACATATGTACTGAACCACATCCCATTTCTCAGTCGCACTGCCGCGACGGCTTATTCCGCCGAAGCTCTTGCCAGGGCCTCGTGGAGGTGAGGCGGGAAGCGATACCGCAGCTGGCTCGTGTACGTCGTCAAGTCCAGCGTCATTTGCTTTAGCTGCTCCACCATCATTCGTCGCGTGCCCTCGTTGCCGCTGAACTGCCCGTTGGTGAGCTGTTCCTTCTGCCGCACGCAGCAGATAATGGTCCACATGAGCAAGTTCGGCACATTGATCGACACGGGCTGCGACAAGCCTGAGAATTTGGACGCGTAGGCCCGGATGATGCTGGCATCGCCGGCGGCATCCAGCGGCAGGATCTCGAGGCTTCGGATTTTCTAGTCATCAACCATTAGCATACCACATCTCTCTTGTTTGAGCCCGACTGGGGTCGCAACTTACATCGAGGCACTGTGCCCATTGCCCAACCTCGACCAGGCTCTTGATGCTGCTCATTTCCAACAGCACTCGGCAAGCCACCTTGTTCTGGTCCTGGATCCTTCTGTAGAACATGGCGTCCCGCTCGTACATGGACATCATGGTCTTGGCGAGCTCTACCGGGTCATCGATGGATGCCAGGCTCAAGCTGCTGCCCGGCTCCGCCTCCTGTTCGCCGGCACGCGGCTTGACCGGCATCAACCGCATGGGGTCCTCTCCAATCTCCAGCGAGATGGCTTCGCTCAGAGCCCGGCTGACAATGGCCACGACCGTGTCGTACTCGCCCGCTAGGTGATACAGCAGCACCGAGTCCGTGGTTCGCCCGTTCTCGTCTGCAAAGCTGGCCGCCTGTAGCGTAACAGTATTGACAAAGTCGTCTTCAGCATCGAGACTGATGAGAGGGCCGCGCTCCTCAACGATGCCGCGGATCCGTCGTCCGTCTGGTCGGATGTCGCCAATCAGCTTGCTAAACTCCCTTGTCTCCAGCACCAGTTCCCGCAGCGCCTCGTGGCAGAGGTTGCCGTGTCGTTGACCTGCCTCTCCACCGAGGTCCTGGTTCAGGCAGATTAGGGTTAGGTAGTCCACCGCCGATACCACGTCCGCGGCTCTGAAGTCACGGGTGTAGTAACCAATCATTCGGCCAAAGTTGATCTGAGGCAGGTTCTTGGTGCTGTAGCTGCGCAGGTCGTTGGACGGCGATATGGCGTCACTAGGCCGAAGCAGACCATAAAAGGCCAGGGCGAGGCCGAAATGCACGGCATCGACGTAGGAGAAAGGGTACAGGTAGGCGATGGCGTCCTCAAACATACCCGATAGGATCTGCAGGTAGAAGAACATGCCAAAGCTGCCGTTGCTGTCTTCCGAGTTGGCCTTTGGGAAGTGCTTCAGACCAATCTCTTTGATGCTCGATTGCAGTTCCGCCAGGCCGTACGACTCGCCAGCCATCTCAATCGTCTTGTCGCCCTCCCTCGCCAGGTTGAACTGAAGCCAAATCCAATCGTTGATGTCCGTGTTCAGTCCCTCCAGGTTGCGGTTGCTCAGTTCAATTCGTCCAATCACCTTGTAGCAAGCCATGCGGAAGGGGTCGATCGAGTTATCGGGAGCGTTGCGTGATCGCTGGATGTATTCGTTTGTGCAGCGATCCAGAAGCTTCCGGTTAGTAAGCCGCCGGTCCTCGCTGGCAGCGTAGTTGTTCAGATAGGTGGCAAAGGTCCGGTCGATACCCCGGAACTGGTTGGTGTTATCGTTGACGTACTTGGCAGCTTCGCTGACATGTCCCGAGCGGAGTAGGTAGAAGACAATCGCCCACACGTACTCGCCCTGAACCTGCTGCAGATCCGTGTTGTCGGGCACTAAGTCCTTGCGCGCGGATCGCAAGCGGATATACGCCTTGATCTTGTTGACGATGTCGGGGAGACCACCCAGCTTCGCTTCGTGCGGGTGCTTTGCGATGAGTGACTCAACCTCACGGAGGAACTGCTTCTCAAGGAACGTGTTTGCACCGGAGAGGATGCGCTTCCTCAGCTCCACAGACTTGGGCGAGTTGAGGTTCTCGTCCAGATACATTCCGGCAAACTCGCGCTCTTTGGCTGTCGCACTGTTGAGCGTTGTTTCAGCATCGGGGTTCTCGCCAACTATCTCCATAACGGCCAAGTACGCCTCGACAACGTGAGGAGCATGGGGGTCGTGAGACTTTTGCTCTACAGCCGCCAACTCAAAGAGGATGGGATAGGGCCGCTTTTGCAGACGGGCTGTGTTAAGATTGCGAATCTTCTCCGACAGACGTCCTTGCCTCTCGCGCAGAACCCGGTCATCGGAAGAAACGCGGCCGTCTAGAATCACGGACGACTCAGAGGAGCGGTCGACGTCGGCAAAGTCAGACTGATGTGCGCCAATCCGGCTAGGGGTGCCAATGACGGAGCGCTGGAGCGTCGACTTGCCCAATACGCTGCTCTTACCAGCCCGCGGCGCAGAGCTCTGGGCCTTGCTCCTCCTCGAGCGGCCGAACGCGCTCTGGGACTCACGACCAGGCGCCGTCGCCTCCTCGCGGGGCTTGATGCCAAAGTGCTGATAGATTCGCTTGCGCTGCGCGTCCCACTCCATGGTCACGTTATCCTCCAGGAAGTTATCAAAGTCGCGAACCGACCGGTCGAGTCCATCGGCAATCATGCTTAGAGTTGTCTTCGTTTGGAGGTTCGACAGGTATGTCTCGACATCGACCTCGCTAGGGGCATAACCTCGGCTTGCTTGCTCAACCCGTCCACCCTGGACATCAAGCATGCCGAGATCCTTGGCAGCAAGGCCGGGGTCGACTCCAGATGCGGCAAGGAGGTAGTGAGCCTTGCCATCCAATGGCTTCTCGTTGGGCTTGGACTGTAGCTTCCTCAACCGATGGCGCAAATCGCCCAGGCCTAACTCCAGGCTGGGGAGATCCTCCATGTTGGACTTGCCCTCCGCCTTCTGGCTCTTGGCAAAGAGACTGTCAAAGTAAGCACCCGCGGGTTGCGACTGGGTCTGAGACTGGCCAAGAGGTGCCTGGCTTGCGAAGAGGCTCCCACCCATATTGTTGGGAGCCATGATGCTTCCTCCAAGAATCGAGTTGTTCATCTGAGGCTGCTGCTGTGTAGTATTCGTAGCGCCAAACATAGAGGGCTTTGCCGTCGAAAATCCGGTCGTAGCAGGCTGGGTCGTCGAGGCGCCAAAGAGCGATGGCTTCTGCTGTGTCTGTTGCTGGTTGCCGCCGAAGAGGCTACCTGTGTTCGCCGCGGGGGCGCTCTGAGCGGGCTGGCCGAAGAGCCCTGTCGTGCCCGTCGTGTTGGACTGTTGCTGTGTCGTCGGCTGGCCGAATAATCCTCCCATCCCCGTACCAGACTGGGTCTGCTGTTGTTGCTGTTGTTGCTGTTGCTGTGGCTGGCCAAACAGCCCGCCCGTAGCAGGCTTGGCCGCACCTAGTCCACCAAACAATCCTCCACCTGCAGCACCGGTCTGTTGTTGGTTCTGAGTCGCGGGCTGGCCGAAGAGACCTCCTCCACCTGCGGCGCCGGTCTGTTGTTGATTCTGTGCCGCGGGCTGGCCGAAGAGACCTCCTCCCGAAGTGCCGCCCTGCTGATTCTGCTGCGCTGCTCCACCGCCAAACAGCGAGCCTCCAAGGCCGCCGGCCGTGTTGCCAGTGCCAGCAGTCTGCCCGAAGAGAGACATGGTGAGTGTGTGAGATAGCGCGTAGAGGTCGCGTAACGGCCGAGTGAGCGGCGAGAGGGTGAATTGCAGTGCCGACGGAGTCTTGACTGCTCGCGCAAAGTGGCAGGAGAAGAGTCGGTGGCCAAGATCGATGGTCGGCGCGCGTTGTCTAGAATTTTGGGACAGGCAAGGCTGGGATGTTTGGGTTGAGACTTGGGAGCTTGGACCAATCAACGTCGTGAGAGGCTGCCAGGCAACGCTAGGCATAAGTTTAGGGGCCGACCACCTTTGTTCAATCAAGTCTGAATACTGGTCTACCAGGTATTCGGCTTGACAATTCAATGATTCACTACGACTAGAGAGCGCGCGAGCGTGTGGCAGAATCAAGACAAAAACTCCCTCTATATTTTCCATCGACGTCGCTTAGACACATGCACTCATTATGATTATATACCAGGACCCGGCTCTGGTGCCTGGTCCTCTGTCCCTCACTGCCTGCCCCCCTTAAACCCCAAACTCGGCCCCCCAAGTCGCAATCGCCTTGTCAACCTTGCTCCGGTATTCCTGTTGAGTCTTGCACATGTCCAAGAACACCTCGTACTTGGTATCAAGCAGCGACTTCTCACCAGGGTCGCCATTGGGCTCAACCAATCGACCCCGCTTGCTCATGCGGTCCATGATGTTCCAAAGCGTCTCAGGCTCACTGCCGTCCTCCTTGTGGTGACTGGCCGCCTTGGCGCCGAGCATAGCCGCACCGTGGACAACGGCGGCGTTGACGTAGCGAGGGATGAGGACAGGCATGCCGCATGTGGTGGCCAGGAGGGCCATGAGGATGCTGTTCTGGCATTGGGAGCCGGACATGAAGATGGACGAGATCTCGTGGCCAGCATTGTTCATCTGCTCAATGATCTGGCGAGTCTGCATGGCAATGAACTCCATAGTGGCATAGTACCAAAGGGCCATGTTGTCGGTGCTCTTGTCGCTGTCAAGTCCGATCATGCAGCCCTTCATGTTGGGATCGGCGATGGGGGAGCGGTTGCCCCACAAGTCGCCATAAAAGAAGAGATGACGACCTAGGTACGAGACGGAGGGTGCGTTGTTGTTCTCGACCATGTACTCAAGGTGGGCGTTGAGGAAGTCGTAAATGTGCTTATCTTCAGCCTTGGCCAGAGCACAAGTCTCAGTGTAGGCAGGGTGGATATCGAGCATGTGCCTCAGCAGCTCACCAGTAGCTGACTGGCCACCCTCAGCCATCCAGTATTCGGGTAGCAGGACATCTCGGTAAGGACCCCAGACGCCGGGCACGAAGACGGGTTCCTTGGACAAGGCCAAGTGACAGGTGGAGGTGCCGGCAACAGCGGCCAGACGGGTGAAGGCCTGGGAAAGATCGTTGTGAGGCACATTGGCGTTGAGCTCATCATCACCGAGGTCGACCTTGGCGCCAACGGTTCCAATCCAGCCAGCATACGCGTCAATGACACCGCTTCCCACGGGAATGCCCATAGGCAGGCCGAGCTGGTAAGCAGCCTGTCGGCTCAGGGTGCCGACGGGCTCACCAGCACTAACATACTCTCCGTTCTGAACGAGATGATCGTTAGCTCGATGTTTCGCAGGGGAAAAGCGCGAACGAGAATAAGGAAAGAGGCTCACCACCCCATTGACGCCGCCCATGCGCTGAAAATCATCCTTCTTCAGGTCACCGAGGCCAACCTCGTCGTAGAAGTCCTCCTGCCAGCCCTTGACGCTGCCGTCAACACCAACGGGGACGTAGCCCTGCTTGCAAACGACGCTGCAGTAGCTGCGGGTCTCATTACCGGTCGCCAGATGGGTCAGGGCATCGGCAAGATCGTAGAACTTGCATCGGTCAAAGACCTCAGGGGGCATGTTGTTCTTGAGCCAGAGAACCTTGGGGATCTCCATCTCAATGCTCATCTTGCCACCGACGTACTTGAGCAGCTTGTGTTCAGTGGCGTTGATCTTGTCGGTCTCGGCAACAGGTCGGTGATCAAGCCATAGGATGACATTGCGGTCGTTACCATCGTTGGCAAAGTCCGGACCCGTCACAGGCATGGGCTCGTCAGTATCGTGGGTAAAGACAGCGAGGGAGCATGTGGCGTCGAAGCCAATGCCCTTGATCCTGGTTGGGTCGACGGCCGACTCGCTAACGACGCGACGAACACATTCGCAAATACATTGCCAAATGTCTGTAGTGGATTGTTCCTGGGGAGGAAGTGTCAGCAAAGAGCCCAGGGCACCGAGGCAAAGAGACGTACATAGTAGCCATTCTCGGGCTGCCACAGCTTGATGTTCTCAGAGGCCAAAGCCTTGATGTCGCCCGTCTCGTCGATGATACAGGCGCGAGCGGAACCTGTGCCGACATCGACACCAATGTAGTGGTCCTGTGCAAGAGAGTGAGGTCAGTCAAGGCAAGGTTCCAGCCTCCGGCCTGCCGCCGCCAAACACCCAACGGCGGCCCGGCTCAAGAAATGGGCTTGGCATACCAAAACGTTCTGGGGCCTATCCATTGCAGAAAGATCAATTGTTAGCTGAGCTCTGGATGTTCAGATGCGATAAAGACGAGAGTGAGGGTGCGAGAGAAGGTTGAAGATGGGAGAGGAAGAAGAGGGAGGGAGGGCTCACTCCATGGCCTTGATGGGCTTGTTGTATGAGAACATGGCGGGAGCTTTCGCGGCGCGGCGCGTAAGAAGCACGATGCTTTTTATTGCCTAAACTCAGTCGGTCTGGTTGCGTTGAGGCTGGTTCCCAAAGAGGAAGAGGAGCGAAAGAGAGGGTGTCACCCCGCGATAGAGGAAGGTCTCAGGTGTGAGAGGGCGTGTGGGAGCGTCGGGTTTCTGTCTTGTGTATGTGAGCACTGAAGAGGGCGGGTGGGTGTGAGGTGAGAGTTTTGCCGTGTAACCAGCTCGAGAGGGGAAGAAAAGTATGTGGGAGGCGGGAGAGAAAAGAGAAGTACTTTGCACAGATTTGAAGAGACCAAAGCTCTTGGCCGAGACAGGTGCGCACACACCGCGGGCGAGTTTGGTATCGACATCGTGGACAAGCTACCAAAGTCCATGCAGAAGCTTAGCTTGCCGTTTGCCATCGCATGCGACCCCCACCAAACCCACCACATTTTTTGGCGGGGACAGGGCATGGGGCCCCTTGGAAAGTTGGAGCACGGGGCCTAAGGGGCATGAAAAGAGGGCAGCTAAGACTGGGGAGGGGGCGTGTGAATCACAGCGTCAGGGCTGGAAGCAGGGAAAACGAGGCTCTGGAAGCTTGCGATGCGTGATGGAGGGGTGGCAAAGAGCTGCTTCCTGGGCCCTGACAGACGCTAAAACGCTGCTAGTCCCATTGACGCGGGTTTCTTTTAGGGGCTCATGAGGGGTGCTCATGGCACCCGTTACTCGTGGATGGGTGGTCCTCATCTTCATAGCTCGGGATTGGGGACCTCTGCTTGCTCGTCTCGAGGGATTCCTTTGTTTGTTCTGCCCGGACCTGCTGCCGGAGCTGACCGCAGGGTTGCATCCCGATTCCCGGCTCCTGTGTCTGGTTCTTTTCCCCACCACCAAGAATACAAGACCCGTTGAGGTGCGAAGCGGCTTGGCTGTGGACTGGACCACCCGGACGCCGTTTCTCCCAGAATGCTGCTGCCTGCGGAAGCTGTTGACCGAAGCCAATAGTCTCCATCTAACTTACGGATCCCTAGAAGATGGACTATCAGGTGCCCGATGCAGCTAGGACATTCGGGGCCAAGCACCTTGGTAGGCCCACGATCCGTCAGGACCTTGGCAGGACCAGGACCTGTCATGATCTCCGTACCTATGGGGTATGGATCTAAGGGATAGGCATCAGGAATATGTACCAGACTTTGGGAACGAGGGAATGAGAGAGGCACGCATGCACAGAGAGGGAAAAAGGGTGGGATCAGCCAACACGGGGCAAGCGGAAAGCGGCCTTCACCGAAGATGACTTGGCTGCTTGGGCGGTTGAGTTGCAGAATGGAATGGGTGACATGTTGATGGAGGGGGCAAGAGCAACTTTGAACTGCCCAGATGACCTCCAAGCTGTTACGCCTTCCCATTGAGCCAAAATGTGACCCCAATCATGGGGCTTACAGAACCGAGAATCGAAAGAGGAAAACGAAACGAGCCTTTCCCTCCTCTCCTTCTTCGCTATCTCGTGTTTTGTTCCCTCCGGTACTCAACTACTGCACCTCCCGTCTTTTGCCCCTCCACCCCCACCATCTCTCCACGATCAACAACATCAGCGCCAGAACACCACCATCCACCCGACTCCCACTCACCAAATGTCTCGCGTCCTCCTGACTTGTTGAGTCGCAGCACCCACCTTGCCATCGTGCAAGTCCTAGAAAGTGGTGAAAGTGCCGAGCTAATCTACAACCTTCAATGGCTGCAGCTCTTTGACGCGCACGACTCACGATTCTCAATGATCGGCCACCACGACGCAACCGCATCCGCACCACCACGCCCCGCCAGCAATCGGGCTCTCCACATTTTGCACCCTCACCGCTGTCACTTCGCTCTTCTCCGGGCATCCTCTCCTCAATCGTGGTGATCCATCCACGTCTATCGTGTCTGCAACCATCGTGACATGAGACGAGGTGGCGTTGTGCCGTTGTCGTCGCCCCTGCCTTGCCTTGCCTTGCCTGCAGCGGCGGGTACACACGAAATTTCAGTCTTGTTCAGATGACCTCAAAAAAAGGAACGTGGCCGGGTTTGGCAGTTTTGTCAGCCATCCATCCCGCGCCTAGTGCCTTGTGCCTCTGACGGAAGCGCGGGATCAGGGACAAGTGGGTGTCCCGAGTGGCCCACAACAGAGTTATTCTAACCGACTCCCTGGCTGCCAGTCTGACTATGTAGTTCTGAGTCCTGTTTCCTCTTCCTTAAGCGACGGGGTTGTGTCGTCGTTCGGCATTTGGGGGAGTCGACATAGCATTTGCGGCACAAGCTCTTTACACCCCTGGACAGTGGGACCAGGGCCTGCATCCGGCCGTGGGCGTGTCCCAGAGCTTCGGCTTCGGGCTTCCAGATCCGGTCCATCCGTGGCCATTGAACGTTGGGGTCGCTGTCAGCAATTGGCCAATGGCAGTTTGGCTGACTCTTCGTCTGAGTGCCCACCGAGACACACCGTTCCTCACCCGCGCCGGTGAGAGTCCTCGACGCCCGTCGCATGTCGCATCGAGACCCGAGGCGGCAACGCAACTTTCCTCGCTTCTCGGACTGCAAAGCAGTTGCAAACGCGGTGGCTATCGTTCACAACACAATCATCCGTAGATGGCTTACTGCGGAATTGTTCCATCTTTATGCCCGGTCCAGCCTCATTGGATTGATCCTTGGTTGCTTGGCCTCTCCATTCAACTTGACGAGACCAAATGTTTTCTTTGCCGGCTCTACACCCGATCTGTCGACCACAGATATCTATCATTAATTCTGCGTACGAAGACGGAGTTCGCCCACCAACGAAATAGCTTCTCCAGCTCGAATAACCCTGGCCCCTCACTGTCCCTTTCCTGACTACAACACTACTCTAGCGCTGTCGTCCCAAGCTCTCTTCTATGCATGAAATCTCATACACCATGCCATGTAACCCTTCTCATCCTACGCTTACACCATGACTTCCTCTCCTATCTAATCCTTTCGAATAGTGCGAGACCGTGTTACAAAAAAGAAAGTACCATAACCTCATAGACCGTCGTTATTCATCACTACGATATTCCTGGCCCTCAACCAGAATCACCACTGTCAGCGTCGCAGCATAAGCCTCTCGGACGGCGCAAGCCATGCTATTGATACTTGTCAGCGTTGTTGCGGCAGAGTGAGGACGGGGAACCGCATCAAGAGACCACTCACCATGTCTTGCGAATGTCGGCAACCACCGCGCTTAAACCCCAGTGGGAGCACCACGCTCGCGCTAGAACCTCGTTGTCCCGCACACCAAAGGCCTCCACCACGAGCACCTTTTCGTCATCGTCGTCGTCCTCTTCCTCGGCGCCTGTGTCAAAGACGGCACGCCCGTTACTCGGTCCGTGACCGAAGCTGTGGCTGAAGAGATCTCGATAGGGCCCCCGCATCATACCTGGCCCGGGGCTTGATCGTACGCTGTGCGTAGGTGGTCCGCCGTAGAGTCCACCCCAGTCGCGTACACCCACAATGGCGTCTGCGCGGATCGAGGTATAAACGTAGTCGAAGAAGAGCGGATGCGGTCCGTCGGAGCATGGCCATGCTGCCACGAAAGAGACATCGTACATGAGCCTCAGCGGCCATGATACACCATCGATGGCGAACTGGACAGTTGCGTCGAACAATCGCGGACCTCCGACAGTCCACGTTGTATCCTCAGGCCTATCAGCCGTCTTGAGACTTAGCAGCTCGATTCGTACTGTATCGGCGACGTCATCAACACCCCGCGGAGTCACAAGCTGGTACTCATCAACGGGATACACCTCAGACTGGGGCCCCAGTGGGTCAGATCGCTCCCCCATAGATTCGACGTCCTCGGGCCCCATCCGCTGCTTCGGCCGCCGGCTCCGGATCCGCGCGATCTGGGATCGGCCAAGATCCGTCGTCGGTCGCGCCGGACCCACCCACCCGGCCACCGAGTGACAGGTGGGTGCCAGGACCTTCCCTACGATACAACTGGAGGACCAGTAGGTGTGGCTACTACGGTACTGGAATCCACAGTGGGGATGAGTGTGAGACAGGAGCGCCAGATCATCGGTGGTGCCATCGGGATCGAGGTCTAAGAGGGTGTTCATGATGAGGAACGGGAACGTTGGCTATCGCAGTTGTCAGCGTCTGAGATTCGCAAGCTACATTTTACTCGACGTGTGACGCCGATTTCTTGTATCGAGGTGCTGCACTTCTCGAACTGGGGTTGTCGTAGACACTTACCCCTGGGAGTATCATGCCGCTGAAAAAAGCATAGGCATCTGAGCTGATGTCGTCTAGGGCCATCTGCGAGTCCTTCTGGTTCATGTTTTCAAGAGTTGCGGCCAGGTTGGGCCATTTCATCATCTGAGCGAAGCGCTTGAGCATCCTGCTCTGACGCTTCTTGAGCTTATACCGGAAGAGAACTATGAATAATGGTCAGAAAGGGTACAAATCCCTAGGTCCTTATTTGCGGAGAAGTTTCTCATCCCTGAGTCCTATGCGATCGGGACGATATATGAGTATGACTTACTATCGTCGGGTGTCTTCCCAAAGTCGTCAACGCGGACGTATTCGCGCCATCGACGGGCCAGGGCCAAGTTCCACTGAATGGTTGGCGGGATCTGCTGAAGAAGCTTCTCCTTGGCGCGGTCACCATGCTGTCGAGACTGGATGCGCATGTCCAACTCGAGGCTCAGGAGCAGTTGGTGGAAGAACTTGCGGTACTGGTCGCGGTTTGCCTCGCTGGTGTCGAAGACAAATCGAGTTGCGACTTGATTGCGCGGGTTGGTGAAGTCAAACCAGTTGGGTCGTGAGAGAACGAGAATCAAGTCGGTGATTTGCTTGTCGAGGGTGCGATGGGGGCTCAAGATCTTGTCCGGATCGCGCAGGATACGCTTGTAGAGGATGCGGTAGAGCAGGGCCTCGTCGTCGTCCTCCAGCCCATGGCGCAGCTCCTCCAGGCGCTCAAAGATGCGTTCCAGGTCCATGGGCCGGGGCATGATGCCTGAGTCGCGGAGGGCAATGCTGGGGGGGAGAACACTGGCCATGGAAACCCATTCGTTGAGGGTGATGGTGCCGGGCAGGTGGCCGAAATGGAAGGAATAGCTGGGTTGTTCCAGGGTCTCCCAAGGGTAGGTGGCACGACCGGGGCCGAGCATTCGTAGGGTCATGAACTGGGTCATGCCGTCGTGCAGGTCGGCAACGTCGGTGCCATCATGACGGGTGCCGCCAGAGGTGGTGTAGAGGGCATAGTAGCTCTCAGCGGCATGAGGGATAGAGCGCTTGTGACCCTTGTGGGAGGGGGCTCCGCGGGCGATGAGCTCCAGGGCATGCTGAGGCGGCAGCTCCTCGTGGCTAGAGAGGCCGCTGGGAGGCCATGAGGACGAGGGGCCAGGGGAGCGGAAGGGACGGCGTTTGGGGGCGCCGGGCCTCCTGCTAGCGGAGTTGGTTGGCTTGACCGGGTCAAAGTCTGACGGGGGCCGGCGGGGCCGGCGACGACCGGCGGGACCGGCAGGAGAAAGATCCGGGGCGTCAGCGAAGGCCGGAGGACGCCTCTGGGTGATAGGGACGAAGTCGGCGACGGGACTGGAGACGGCGCCGCCATCGTCGCCGAAATCAGCATCACCATCGCCATCCCGCACGTCATCAGGGAACTGATCTCTTGACTGTCGAGGTTAGTGAGGTTCGGCGAGTCAAGAGACGAGGAACGAGAGACGAGGAATGAGATGTGACATGTGAGAGGTGGCAAGTAGATACGCACTGGAGATTTGGCGGCTTTGGCTGAGAGCTTCCTGGCGACACTAGCCCGACGGAGCAACCCACCCCAGAAGCCCTTTTTCTCGTCGGTCTGGTCGGCCATGATGTCATGCGCAGGTGCCGGAGGCAGCGCGGGCGCGCGGGTTGTGAGAGGTTGGATGTGAGTGCGAGCCTGAGGTGAGCCTGAGGTGAGCCTGAGTATGTGTGGGTGCGTGTGTGTGCTATAGCGAGTGCACGGGTGTGTATAAGTTCGTCGGGCCAACGATGACGGAGCCGCGAATAGGCTTGAGTGTGATCATAAGGATGTGCATGTGCATGTGCATGTGCATGAGCATGAGCATGGCATAAGAATGAGCACAAGGCCCCAGACCAGGCTTAGCCAGGTAGAAAGAGCCAAGGGTCCGATGGCGATGGCGATGGCGATGGTTGATGGTCCCGGTGCGACGGTTGCTAGAGGCTACCGGTGCACATGATCCAATCCGCGTCGAGTCCTCGTCGCCCATGCACGTGAGAGAAAACGGGCGTGCGCATACGCGTCGTATCGCGAAGGTGAGGTGAGGCGAGACGAGGCAAAGCGAGGCTGCGGCAAAGTGTCACCCGCCAAGTACCAAGAGTTGTTTGCGGTTGAGTAGTAGGTAGTAGGTTCGATAAGGGAGTTTTTGTTAGGAAAAACAAAGGGAAAAAGAAAAAGAAAAAAAATAGCTCGGCCAGTCAGTTAGTCCCCCGACCACCTAAACGCGCTGTGTGACTTGGTCAACGGCGAATGCGATGCGCAAAGTAGCTGCGGGCAGGGATGCGACGGGAACGGTGTTATTACAGGCGGGAAGTTGCTGTGCGAATCAACTACTAACCAGAGCAACCAACCGACTATTGTTAGTGAGTACTTTACAAAGGAGGGAATGGACTTCGTAGTCGACGAGCACCGAGGAGACACCCACTTACTCGCTCACTCAAATCTCAACCATCATGGCCTCTATTCCACAAAGAAAGAGAAATAAAAAAAGACGCCAAGCCCCTGAGGACGAAAAGAGATAAGTCATCCAGGGAAAACGATATGAGAGGGGGCGCGGCAATCCCTTGCACAAAAAAATTGCCCGGGACAGGAGGGCGCAGGGATAGACGGCGTATGCAATGCAATGCACCGAAAACATCCGGGGGACTCGAAGCTGCTTGTCCCTTGCAGCGAGGATCACGTTGCTGTTTCGATTCAGTGGAAAACGAGAAGACGAGAAGAAGAAGGCGCAAATTTAGAGAAAACATTAGAATGCCGTGCTCACTTGGTTGATCAATTGGGCTTCTTTCTCGCCCCTGCCTCCCAGCAGAGCACATGTAAATAGTCTAAATGAGATGCCTCGCCCGAAGTGGAGTGAACTGCAGCTTCTGCAGCGGTTTGCCAGCGCATGCAGCCCGCCCGTAAATGAAACTGGGGGTTGGGTTGGCGGCTTTATTGGGCATCCATTCGCTTGTCGCGCCTACTCCCTTTCTATCGCTACAGGCATACAAAGGGACGTAGGGGCATGTCAGTTATCTGATCCTAGCGCAACAAAGGGAGACTTCAAGTCAGCAGAGCTCCTAATAGATCCGTCTTCGAACCTCCTCCATCTTTAAAAATGCATGCTTGGATTATTTTCAGATGTTCTGACCAATGCCTACCCACTACACCCGCCCTCCTTCATACCGTGCTGCTCTCAACCCTACGCAAATGCAAAACTGATGCCGGCATTCAAACGCCCCCTGTGTAACCCCAGGCAGACAATACTATACTATACAGTCTCTGACTTCGGTTCTGCAGCCTCACATCCCTAGACGACTCATAGCTCCTCGCCCACATGCCCTCCCTCGTCCCCATGATGCACCCGCCCAAAGGCTTCACGGTACTGTGTCTCTCGTTAGCACTCAAGCATTCCTTCGAACTTCCAGGAACCAACACTTACTGCAAAGAAGAAGTTGAGGATCAACGCAATAATCAACGAAACGCTCATCACGATCGGCCCAATCATGTTGTCAAAGTCCTTGCCACTGCGCTCCAGAATCATGCTTCGCCGCGTCTGCAGCATCCCATAGCCCCAGAGTCCCGCAAATATCGCAATCAAGACATATGTAATACCCATAATCTCAGCAAGCGTGTTCCGGCCCGCTGCTGAGTACAAACCCATCGCCAGGCCGCCCTGGAGGATGCAGATGTGCTGCCACTTGAGAAATGTTCGCTCGTTGGCCAGCCACACCTTGGGTTCCACCTTGAGCTCGCCGGCGTTCTTGATCCACTCTGTCGGCTTCACAACACCCTCTGGTAGTGCCTGAGAGGCCCGCTTGGCCTTGGAGTACTTGGACAGTGAGAAGCCTGGGATCACCGACGAGAGGGTTCCATAGCTCCTCCCTGTTCCCCCCTGCTGCGCGGAGCTGCTCTCCCCTTCCTCTTCCCCGTTGCCTAGTCTTGACAGTCGGTTGTTCAACGAGTGGTTCATCGAATCCTTCGACATCCGGTCTGCCAGGTACGATTTGCTCATGGGCGAACTCTGCGCAGGCTTGTACGAACCGGACATGGCTCCAATCAAGCTGCCCACCGCCATCACGTCATCAGCTCGCTGTGCGCGACGCTGCTCCTCCTCCTCAAACACCGTCTGGGGGTCCTTGCGGATGTCCGTCTCCAGATCGCTGAGCCAAAAGGGCAGGTTGTTGACGTAATCCTCGAACAGGGAAGCTACGCCGTGGACAAACTTGGAGAATCGCGGCGTGGGATGGACCAGGTGGGAGGCCATGAGGTCCTCAATCCAGGAGGGGCGTTTCCGGTGACCGTCCTCCTTGAGCTTTATCTCCAAGAGGGCATAGGGGAACCGTTTGACCTCGCTCTGGTTCATCTTCTCAAAGGGGTATTTCATTTCGCTCTCATCAACGTCGAGACGGTGCCACTCGTTGGGATCACGGCACGGACGATCCTGATCAAGAGTGTCCTCGCGGATAAAAGCCACATTGGTGTCGATGGCAATGCGGATGCGGTCGTCGGCGGGCCTCTGGAACGCGGTCCGGGCGTAGTTGGCTCGTAGGACTGGGCTGAGACTCTTTTGCCGCACGAAATCCTGAATCGTCGTCACCGTCGCTTGGAAAGCGTCCCGCTGCTTCTCCGTGTAACTCTGCCTCTTCATCTTCTGGATGGCCTTGTCCATCTTGTAGTCACCGTCGAGGAAAGCCTTGACGTACTTGTCCTTGATGGAGAATTTAAGCTCCTGGCTGGCGCCCTTGGCGTCGACCGTCTTTTGCTCAATAAAGATCTCCGGGCGGGAACCCAACTGCCCGTACCAACGCAAGCGTAGGGATGATGCCTCGGACTGGCGGTTAACCTTTTCGCTATAGAGGTCGAACTTGGGGCTATCGAAGTAGAGCGATGTAATGGAAGGTGAGTCGTTGCCGTCGAGCTCCTTGGCAGATTGCTCGCTATAGACAAGGGCAGGCAGGTGTCGGAGGATAATTGTTTTGACCTCCAGGAGGTTATCAGGGTGAATCCAAACTACAGAATTGTGTCAGTGGATTGGGCTCTCGTATTTTCTTGGAGGCACAAGGGAGTGGGAACATGGGCAACGTACATTTGTGGGAGGTATAGCGCTCCCCATTGTGCGTCTCGCCTTGGGTCTCGAGATCCAGTGGGGGAAGCTCATCGGTGCCATGCTCGAGCTGCTGGCGGATGGCAAAGTACATGATAGAGAGCTTGTTGAGGATGGGCGAGTAGCCCTGTTCCGAGTTGAAGGGGCGCTTGGAGAGGCTCAGCTGCATCATGGGGCGGACCTTGTAGTGGTTGCCTCGCTTGCGGTCATGCTTCTTGACGATCTTGAGAAAGCCGGTATAGTTGATGTTGCTGTACTTTTTCAACTCGCGGACCTCGTCTGTAATGTCGTCGAGCTCGGTCTCGAGGGCGCGAAGGCGAGAGGCGGAGATATCGCCCTTCTGCGGGGGCGCGTCGGCCTGGGCACCGGCGTCGGTATCGGCATTGGCATCGTCGGCGGGGTGCTGGTCGGGGGCGAGCTCCTTGAGCTTCTCAAAGGAAGAGTCGACG
Source organism: Neonectria neomacrospora (assembly GCA_013756995.1). Classification (NCBI taxonomy): domain Eukaryota; kingdom Fungi; phylum Ascomycota; class Sordariomycetes; order Hypocreales; family Nectriaceae; genus Neonectria; species Neonectria neomacrospora. The sequence goes on along the minus strand of JABSTB010001352.1, from coordinate 8,864 downwards.
CGCTGCTTGAGAGCATTGAAGCGTTGCTCCTGGAATTGGGCGACCTTCTCGAGCTGGACGTTGAAGATTTCGTCGCAGAATCGCTCCTCGTCGTCGGCGGTCCAGGGCTGCTGAGCATCGTCATCGGCAGAGCGGTCCTCGCGCAACAAGCTCTTGAGCTTCGCGTAGTCGATGTACTTGTCCTTCCATGGTGGATGGACGGCCTCGCGGAGGGTCCTACCGAAGCGCATGGTAGACGGAGATGGGTCTCGTTGCTATGGGGATCGTGGAATCAGCAACTTTGTGAGACGGAAAGATGATGGATAATTAAACGGGCGATGGTGGTGTGGGTATTACTGGTGGGTGGTGGTTGGCGAGTGGTGAGTGGTGAGTGGTGAGTGGTGAGTGGCGGGCTGAAGGTTGGTGGTTGATGGTGGTGTTGATGATGTCGTTGGGTGAAGGATATGAATGACACAATGATGATGGTCGATGCGAAGAGCAAGAGCGACAGCGGCACTTGGCAAAAGAGGCAGTGACGGCGGGGGCAGGGGGGGAAGAACAAAGAAGGAATTTTGTCCAGATTCCAAGGGAGTGGAAGACAAGGCGACGATGCAAAAAGTATGTGCTCAAACCTCGGTTCCGCAGCCGCAGATGGAGTTGGAACGGGGTCTGATTCTCCACGAGATGGAGAGACGAAGGGCCAGGAAGGCACAGCTAGCTAGGTAACCAGGTAGCTACCAACACCGTAGGTAATAGGCTGGGCTGGCGCTGCTGATAGCGCAGTGGATGGGTGGAGTGGGTAGCGGACAGTGGGTATACCTAGTGGACCGTTGATGCTGGAGCACGGGCATTCACTAGGGATCTAAAGGCTAAAGCACAGAGGACATCATCCATTGAACCTTCTTCCTCCCAACCAGCCACTGGCTTTCAGAGCTGGACTGCGTTCAGAGCTGGACTCGGCTTTCCCCTCAGGACAGTCAGTACCCAGTGCCCGGTGGACTGGGATGCTCACTGTACTTGCAACGAGCACAGGCCGACTTCCGTCCGGCTGCAGCAGTACTTAAGAACCCCCAGCACCCACCGTAAGGACCTTCAGCAGTACCCCCGAACCGCCAGTCGGAAACAGGTCTAGACTCTCGACTCCCTGGCACAGGTCGAGCCATTGCCCTATCACAGCCAGGCTTGCCGCACGTGCGTTCCAGGCCGCGTCCGAGTGGGTTACTGGCGCAGCGGGTAGGCATGTAACCCGATTCCTCGAGTTGCAGGGAACCAGGGAAAGTCCCTGCGAATGGCTCGGCGCACGTGAAACCACCAGAGGTCAGGTTTGCCAGTTGGTGAAGCGCTACTACGGGCATCAAACGAACACAGTGCCCTTCTCACACTGTTGCCCGTCTCTCTCTCTCTCTCTCTCTCTCCTTTTTTTGTGTAGCTTAGACGACGGAATCCTTCATCCAGGTACAGGTGGTTCCTGTCGCAGGGCCCTGATCTCGTTAAGCTCCCTGGCCATCTCTGCGTGCAAACAAGCTCTCGAGGCTAGCCCCGATCCATCCCTAGCTTTGTCTTTCCTCTCCGTCCAATCCTCCACTCAGATGCGAGGAGTGACTCTCGGGCAGGGCTCACGGATAGTCTCACTCTCATTCTCACTCTCCCAGCGTACTCCGCATGTCTGAGAATGCGAGTAATAAGGGTTGAGTACGGCGTGATGGCTTGTCCCCCACCAGTCCTAAACTGCCAAGAGGGCACACGACATGTCTCGCCTGCTTCGCAATCCCGCCATCTGCCCATCTCCCTTTGCCCTGTCGTTCTGCCGTCCCGCTTCACCTAAAGCCCCGACAATGTACGAACAAACCACACGCATAAATTCAACGTGCAATGAGCACCCAACCAACACCAACTCATCATCAACTCGGCCCTTCTTGCCACCCCACATATCCCATAGTCATTGTGTTAGTGTTTAGATGAGAGCTAAAGTGTGCCTTAGCTGTGCACGAGCTCAGGCAGATCAGATGTTGCGATATGTACATGTCCAAGTAGTCATTCTAACACTCGAAACACACATTACCCGTCATGGTGCAAGACCTTCACGCACAACACACAATCACTGGATATTCGCCACATTTGAGAGAAATCAATGCATCACCTATCAAAACCTAAACATCTACAAATTGGTATAGCAGAACAGCCCAGCAAGTAATCCACAACCTCCTTTTGCGCAAAACCGGTATGCCCCATAATCGGGGTATCTTCAATAGGCCCTTTGCTCCCATTTACCTGCCCTGCACAAAGAGAGAAAGAGAAATCATCACTATCAAAACACCATCCCGTAATCTATTCCTTTTTAGGCCTTGACTTGGCTGAAAATCTCCTGCGCCGTGTGCTTGATGATACCACCAGTGACGGGCAGGTCGGAGCACTGCTCCAGGTACAGATCCACCTCGCGGGCAGACTGGCGGCCCTCGTTGATACCCCTGAATAGTAGTGTTAGTCATTGTTCCTCAAAACCGCGGAATATTAGGATAAAACTTACCAAACAATGAGAGACTGGCCACGGCGGGCATCACCAGCAGCAAATACACCGTCAATGTTGGTGCAGTACTTGCCGGGAGGAGTCTTGACGTTCTTGCGAGCATCCTTCTCAATATCGTCTCCGAGAACGCGAGCCTCGGGGCCGAGGAAGCCCATGGCAAGCAGGACGAGGTCGGCAGGGAAGAATTGCTGCGAACCCTCCTGCTTCTTCATGTCCCAGCCACCGCTAGGAGACTTGGTCCACTCCACTCGGATAGTGTTGATGCCCTTGACCTTGCCCGAGCCGTCATCCATGAACTCCTCCGACATAATGCAGTACTCGCGGGGGTCGTTGCCGGTTTGCTGACGGACCTCAGTGTGGCCGTAGTCCACGCGGTAGATGCGAGGCCACTGGGGCCAGGGGTTGTCGCGGCCACGCTCAGGTGGAGGCTGGGGAAGCAACTCGAAGTTGGTGACGGACTTGGCGCCGTGACGGAGCGAAGTTCCGATACAGTCGTTGCCGGTATCACCTCCTCCAATGACGACGACGTGCTTGTCCTTGGCAGAGAGATAGGTGTTGTCAGCGAGCTCAGAATCCAGCAGAGACTTGGTGTTCTTGTGCAAGAACTCCATGGCGTAGTGAATGCCCTCGAGCTCACGACCCTTGATAGGAAGGTCACGGGCAACGGTGGCACCGGTAGCGATGACAACAGCATTATTGCTCTCACGGAGGTCGGTCAGCGAGGGGTGGCCGTCTTCGCCAATAGCAACACCAGTCTTGAAGATAATGCCCTCCGCTGCCATGAAGTCGGTACGGCGCTTGACAATACGCTTGTCAAGCTTCATGTTGGGGATACCGTACATCAGCAGACCACCGAGACGGTCAGCACGCTCGTAGAGGGTGACAGTGTGGCCAGCGCGGTTGAGCTGGTCAGCACAGGCCAGACCGGCAGGACCAGAGCCAATAATGGCGACAGTCTTGCCAGTGCGGACCTGGGGAGGGCGAGGAACCATCCAGCCCTTCTCGAAGCCACGGTCGATGATGGCGCACTCGATCGACTTAATGCCAACAGGGTCCTCGTTGATGCCCAGGACGCAAGCGCCCTCACAAGGAGCAGGGCACACGCGGCCAGTGAACTCGGGGAAGTTGTTGGTCATGAGCAGACGGTTGAGAGCATCTTGCCACTGGTTCTGGAACACCAGCTCGTTCCACTTGGGAATAATGTTGGAGATGGGACATCCAGTCTCGGACTGGCAGAAGGGGACACCGCAGTCCATGCAGCGAGCAGATTGGTACTTGAGCTCATCCTCTTCCAGGCGGGAGCTAAGCTCCGCCCAATCCTTGAGACGGGTGGTGACAGGTCGGTACTTCTCAGCGCGACGCTTGTACTTCATGAAACCCTTGGTCTTGTCGAGGACCAGAGCGCGCTTCTTCTCGGCAGCGTTGTCACCGACGGCCTCCTCCAGGTCCAGAAGCTTGGCAGCCTTCTCAGGCTTCTTAGAGTGGACGACGCCAGACACGGCGGGGAGGTTGTACTCGGCGCGCTTGGCCTCGGCGGCCTTTGCGGCCTCCTCCTCCAAGACGCGCTTGTAGTCAACGGGGAGGACCTTGATGAAGCGAGGCAGAGCCCGGTTGAAATCAACCAGGATGCGAGCTGCGCGCTCGGATCCAGTGTAGTGGTGGTGATCCTCGATGAGACCGCGGAGGAAAGCGACCTCAGCGGGGTCATCAACAGGGCTGGCCTCAACCATCTCCATGTTGAGCTTGGAGTGGAAGTCCCGGTTGACATCAAGGACATACGCAATTCCGCCAGACATACCAGCCGCAAAGTTGCGGCCAGTGCTGCCGAGAACAAGAACGCGGCCACCAGTCATGTACTCACAGCAGTGGTCACCGACACCCTCGACAACAGCTGTGGCTCCCGAGTTTCGGACAGCGAAGCGCTCAGCAGCAACACCGCGGAAGAAGCAAGTACCAGTAGTAGCACCGTACAAGCAGACATTTCCGATGAGGATGTTCTCCTCGGCCTTGAACACGGCGTTGCGGGGAGGGTAGATGATCAGGCGACCACCCGACAGGCCCTTGCCAACGTAATCGTTGGCATCGCCCTCAAGCTCCAGAGTAACACCAGGAGCAAGGAAGGCACCGAACGACTGACCAGCGGAACCCTTGATATTGACGTGGACGGTGTCCAAGGGGAGACCAGCCTCGCCGTATCGCTTGGAGATATGGTACGAGAGGGAAGTACCCATAGCTCGGTCGGTATTGACAATGTCACACTCGATTCTCGAGGGAAGGCCCTTGTCAAGAGTCAATTCCGCCTCGGAGATCAGCTTGTTATCGAGTCGGATGTAGAGCTTGTGGTCCTGCTTGCGAACATTGAAAGTAGCGACACCAGGTCGGAGCTTGTGAGCTGGAGTCAGGAGGAGGGACAAATCAATGTTGGCGGTCTTGTTGGTTCGCAGGTCATCGCGCATCCTGAGGACCTCGACGTGGCCGACCATCTCGTTGATGGTGCGGAAACCAAGCTGAGCCATGATAGCTCGGAGCTCGTTGGCCACGTAGTAGAAGAAGTTGATGACATGCTCGGGGGTACCCGTGAACTTCTTGCGAAGCTCGGGGTCCTGTGTAGCAATACCAACAGGGCAGGTGTTCAAGTGACACTTGCGCATGAAGACACAGCCCATGGCAATGAGAGGAGCAGTAGCAAAGCCCCATTCCTCAGCACCAAGCAAACAAGCGATGGCGACATCGCGACCAGTCTTGAGCTGGCCATCGGTCTGGACAACAACACGGCCACGGAGGTCGTTGAGCACCAAGGTCTGGTGAGTCTCAGCCAGACCCAGCTCCCAAGGGAGACCGGCGTACTTGATACCAGTCCATCGCGAGGCACCGGTACCACCGTCATGACCGGAGATCAGAATGTGGTCAGCCTTGGCCTTTGCGACACCAGAGGCGACGATACCGACACCGACTTCGGACACCAGCTTGACAGAGACTCGGGAACGAGGGCTCGAGCACTTCAGATCGTAGATCAGCTGCTTGAGATCCTCAATGGAGTAAATGTCGTGGTGGGGAGGAGGCGAGATCAGACCGACACCAGGAGTGGAGTGACGGGTTCGGGCAATGGACTTCGACACCTTGTGTCCGGGAAGCTCACCACCCTCACCGGGCTTGGCGCCCTGGGCCATCTTGATCTGAAGCTCGTCGGAATCGGCAAGGTAGGCAGAAGTGACACCGAATCGGCCAGAGGCAACCTGCTTGATAGCCGAGCGCATTGTGTCGCCGTTAGGCATACGCTCAGATCGCTCAGGATCCTCACCACCCTCGCCAGTGTTGGACTTTCCGCCGAGTCGGTTCATGGCAACAGCCAGAGTAGAGTGAGACTCCATGGAGATGGAGCCATAGGACATGGCACCAGTGCAGAATCGGCGAACAATGTCGGTCCAAGGCTCGACCTGATCGATAGGCACAGGGGTACAGTCCTCGAACTTGAAGTCCAAAAGACCACGGAGGGTGCACGACTTGATCTGCTCATACTCGGATCGCGAGTAAGCTTCGTAGGACTTATCGTTCTTGGTGCGGACGGCGTCCTGGATGTTGGCGATGGAGGTAGGGTCGTTGACGTGAGGCTCGCCGCCGTCACGCCAGTGGTACTCTCCGGACTCGGGAAGGCCGCTGACGCCGACAGTGTATCGAGAGGGGAAGCCACGCTCGTGGAAGCGGAAGCCCTCCTCGGCAATAAGCTCGAAGGTAACACCCTGGATACGCGAGGCAGTGCCCCTGAAGCATCGCTCAACAACAGCTTCGTCGAGGCCAAGGGCCTCAAAGATCTGAGCACCCTTGTACGAGGCAAGGGTGGAGATGCCCATCTTGCTCATGACCTTCAGGATACCACCGTCGCAAGAGTGCTTGTAGTTGCGGATCAGAGCTTCGTCACTAAGCTTCTTCTTGACAAGACCCTCGCGGTTCAGCTTGAGGATGCACTCCATGGCGAGGTAGGGGTTGACAGCGTCAGCACCATAGCCGAGGAGCACACACATGTGGTGAACTTCACGGGCCTCAGCAGTCTCAACGACGAGAGCGGCCATCGATCGCCATTTGTTGCTAACAAGATGATGGTGAACCATGCCGGAGGCCAGGACAGCGGAAACGGGCAGGCGGTCGGCGCCGGTGTTTCGGTCGGAGAGCACGATGACACGATCGTGAGCCTCGATGGCAGCAGTGGCCTCATTGCAGATGTAGTCGAGGTGCTTTAGGTAACCTTGTACACCCTCTGACTTGGGGAAGGTCAAGTCAATGGTCTTAACAGTCCACTTAGAGTAGGTCCCGGCCATGTTCTTGATGGCATTGAACTCGGGGATGGACAGAATGGGGCTGGGGAGCAAGAGACGACCGCACTGGGAAGAATCCATCTCGAGCAAGTTACCCTGGGGGCCAACATAGCACTCCAGGGACATGACGATGGACTCTCGGATGGGGTCAATGGGGGGGTTGGTAACCTGGGCGAAAAGCTGTCGGAAGTAGTCATAGAGGAGACGAGGGTTATCGGTCAGGCAGGCCAGAGGGCCATCGTTACCCATGGAACCCAGGGCCTCCTTCTCGTCAGCAGCCATGGGAGCAAGAATCAAACTAACCTGCTCATGGGTGTAGCCATAGGAGAGCAGGAGGGGGTCAGCCTGGAGCTTCTTGTCATCCAACTTGGGTGCCAGATCCATGGACTGCTCCAGAGCCTCGAGGACCTTGGGCAGGGTAATCAATTCTCTATCAAGCCAAGCACGGAAGTCCTGTCGGCTCGCGACAGCCTCCTTTAGCTCCTTGTCATCAATGATGCGACCAGCCTGAGTGTCGACCAAGAGCATGCGACCGGGCTGCAGACGGCCCTTTTGAATGACGGACTCGGGCTCGACGGGGATGGTACCGACTTCGGAGGCACAGATGATGCGGTCATCGTCCATCACGTAGAATCGGCAAGGTCGGAGACCGTTTCGGTCCAAGTTGGCACCGCAGTAACGGCCATCAGCAAAGGTGAAGAGCGCGGGGCCATCCCAAGGCTCCATCTGGCAAGCAGCCCATTCGTAGAATGCAGCCTTCTTGGGGTCCATGTCTTGGTTGCCCTGCCATGCCTCGGGAACCATGAGCATAACGGCCTCAGGGAGTGAGAGGACACCGTTAATGGTCAGAAGCTCCAGGACGTTGTCAAAGGCAGCGGAATCAGAGCCGCCATCCTCGACAATGGGGTACATTTGCTCCAGCTCATCCTTGAAGATGTCAGACTGCATGACACCCTCGCGAGCGCGCATCCAGTTCTTGTTTCCACGCAGGGTGTTGATTTCACCGTTGTGGGCAGCCCATCGCAGGGGCTGAGCACGATCCCATGAGGGGAAGGTGTTGGTGGAGAACCGAGAGTGCACCAGGGCGAAGTGAGCCTCGTAGTCAGCGTTGACGAGATCGTGATAGTACGAGTAGACCTGAACAGGGGCAAGCTGTCCCTTGTAAACAATGTTCTTGTTGGAAAGGGAGCAGATGTAGAACCAGTTGTGCAGACCGATGCTCTGGGTAGCACGCTTCCGGAGAATGTACAGCTGTCGCTCGAAATAGCGGTCGTCAAACTGCTCTGGATCAGTCATCTCGGGGGCGTCACCAGCGCCATAGGCAGAGGTGAGCACAACGAAGGGCTGGAGGATGATGGGCTCGCGCGACCTGGCAGCGGGTCCAAGAAGAGTCGAGTCGACAGGGGGCCGTCGCCAACCCAGGACTCGCAGACCCAACGATTCGGCAACATCTTCCAGCTGCCTCTTGGACTCCTCAAGAGTCTCCTCGTCGGGCTTGAAGAACAAGTTTCCCACAGCGTATTGGCCCAGAGGGGGCAGCTTAATGCCCTCCTCCTTCTCAAAGTTCTTAATGAAGAACCGGTGGGGGATAGATGTCATGACACCAGCGCCATCGCCATCTCGAGCATCTGAACCAACGGCACCACGATGGGTCATGTTGCAGAGTAGGTTCCGTGCTACGGCTAGTCAGCTTTTTGCCATTGTGCAACCCGGGGTATGGATAGCACTCACCATCGCTGACGATCTTGTGGCTAGCCTTGCCCTTAATGTGGCTATCATCGTGTTAGCCGAACTGCACTCGTCGTCTTCCAAAGCCAGGCTCCAAACTTACCAGGCGAAACCGACACCACAGGCATCCTTCTCGAGAGAAGGGTCATACAGACCCTGCTTCACGGGAAGCGCACTAGCCCAAGAGTCATTGTTCTCGGTCTGATACTCGAAAGGGCTATAGGTTTGTTGCTGAGAGTCGATATGGGTCTGTCGGTCGTCGAATTCCTCGGTTAGGCCCATGCTAGGCGACCGGGTCAGGTGGGGTTGGTGGGGGT
>JABSTB010001349.1:0-12264 GCA_013756995.1 Neonectria neomacrospora | reverse complement strand
ACCTTCTGTGTCTTAATACTCTAGCCACAGAAAGGCCGGCTTTCCGCCCCGGACTGCCTTGCAGCCTACAGGGCAACGACTCCTTCTGGCAAGCTTGGGTCGCTTAACCCCCCCCCCTCCCCATACAGACTACACCCCGGCAACCTGTTTACATGGCATGTAATTGGTGGATTTGTTAAATACAATATCCCATATGCAGCCTCTAAATAGAAGGTGTTGGATGCTGCTGAACAACCAAGCGAGAGAAGAGAGAAGACTGTCACTTAGGCCTCTTGGCATACAGTATTAATGCCGAACCAAATTAAAATGCTGCCGATGTTTACTCATCAACTAGCATAAGAATCGTTAAGCTCCCGTCCATCCTCCACACTTTACATCCTTAGGGACAGTCCTCTATCCCAAGCTCGTTATATTTCTCCAGGACTTGCAGCCAAGATGCGTTTAGGCGGGACACTTCTAGTCCTAGGACTTGCGACGTGCGAGGCAGCCGCTATAGCAGTATTTGCACACTTCATGGTAACATGCCTCATGTGCCTCTAGTCATGCAATGTATCGCGTTCACTAACTAGCCAATAGGTCGGAAATACCATGAACTACACCAACTCCGACTGGACAGCGGATATGAATGCCGCCAAGGCGGCCGGCATCGACGCATTCGCCTTGTTGGTAACACCATGCAAGCTATTGTCCATCGGACTGCTAACTAGGTACCGCTAGGAACATGGCAAACAAAGATGAAGCCAACGCCCAGGTCAACCTAGCATTCAGCATCGCCACCACGGTTGGTTTCAAACTATTCTTCTCCTTTGACTACGCTGGAAACGGCTATTGGGACAAGGACGATGTTATCGCCCTCATCAATGCGTGGAAGGGTTACGACGCCTATTACAAGCGCGGATCGCAGCCTCTGGCCTCGACCTTTGAGGGCTCCGGCGCTGCTGTCGAGTGGACTCAGATCAAGTCGGCAACAGGGTGTTTCTTTGTGCCGGACTACTCATCACTGGTGCGTCGCTCTCTTGCTCTCCTGATTTTCCGCCAGTCCTTCGAAAGAGGTGCACTCTATCCATTCCTTGCCCCTCTGACGCGGATATGCCATTGCAATACCGTTCCTAACGCCGAACGGCTCACTAGGGGGCTTATGGTGCTTTGCATATTGCACCCGGCGTCCCTGACGGTCTGTTTAGTTGGGACGCATGGCCCGCAGGCCCAACAGACAAGGACACATACGGGGATGCGTCCTATATGCAGTTCATCGCACAAGCAGGTCTCTCTACGTACATGATGCCAGTGTCGCCAGGGTTCTATACCAACCTGCCGTTTTATGATAAGAACTGGTTAGTTTTGTCACATATCTTGATTTCTACTTCGTCGTCGAGAGAATTACTAAGTATATGTGTTTTCTTATTTCAGGCTCTGGCGCGGAGACGACCTCTGGTATGACCGCTGGGTACAAGTTTTATTCTTGGCGCAAGTCCAGACGGACTTTGCACCGCCCGAGTTCGCCCAGATTATTAGCTGGAACGACTACGGAGAGTCCCATTACATTGGGCCGCTGAACTCGGAGGCTCTGTATGCCTTCAACACCGGACTGGCCCCTTTCAACTATGCTAGCGACGTACCGCACGATGGTTTCCGCATGTTTATTCCTTTCCTCATTCAACTCGCCAAAACCGGCACAGCAACCGTCGGTACTCAAGGGGTGGCTATGTGGTATCGAAACTCTGCCGGCTCTGCCTGCGACTTCACGGGGACGGTGGGCAACACATGCACACAGCTTCAACTCGAGTACTCGCCCGCGGACGTCGTACAGGATAAGATCTTCTACTCGGCATTGCTCGGAGCGTCGGCGGCTGTAACCGTCACGGTTGGAGGCGTATCTTTGGGCGCGACCTGGACCGACGTACCGCCTACAGGTGTCGGTGTCTACCACGGCAGCGCCAGCTTTGCCGGGCACGCTGGCCAGGTCGTTGTCACCGTCAATGGCATAGCTTCTGTGGTGGGCACTGTTCCCATCGGCGGTTGCACTCGGCAGAACTTCAATCCCTATGTGTACTCCGCGAATGGCCCAAGTTCCAGCGCGTCGCTGAGTATCAAGGACCACGTCTGCGTGGCAGGGTTTGGGGCTGGCAACTTCCAGAACATCTGTAAATTCGCCTGTGGCCTTGGCTATTGTCCAGTGACTGGTGAGTATTGGTATTGGTAGCCCGTGTATTGACCCCATCCCAGCCTGTACCTGCACGAAAATAGGCCCACAGCCTACAAAGCCAACCGCGCTGCAAATAGACGGATACCCAGCCGACGGTAACCACCTTTACGACGGGCTCTGTTCGTTCTCGGTTAACTACGGATACACAGGAAAAGAGGTAAGACATGGAATTCCGGGCACTAACTGAGAAGGACCTTCTAACAATGCCAACCTCAAACTGCAGTGCAGTTCAACGAAACCGGGCTCGACGTATACCCCTACCATCTCGCCCTTCTTGTAAGTCTTGACCATCAGTTCTACATTGGATTGTTCACTGAATGAGGTAGTCCCGATACAACAACGGGGGGAACCGGCGTCTCCTCCAAATACGACGGCATGTGCCAGTTCAGTTGCCGTTATGGCTGGTGTCCCACGCACCTGTGCACCTACTCATCTGTCGGCGTGCTAATCCCCCTTCCCGCCATTGATCCGTCCATCGGGACGTTCCGCCCTACCCTGAGTCTAGACGAGCGGCTTCTTTGCCGATTCACCAGCATTTACGGCAAGGCCAACAGTGATCTCTGCTGGCAACCAGAGCCGGCGCCAACGACGACGACGACGACACCGACATCGACATCGGAGCCGGTACCATTGCAAACTTGGTGGCTCTGGACCGTCACGGACAATGCAGGCGCTAGCGGTGGCGACCTCCCAATCCCCGACATTCAAACATCGTACCAATTCTTTGATCATGATCCTAACTGCAACGAGGGTGTTAATATCGCGCGGATGTTCTACGGATCGGAGGATTTGAGCCATGATGGTGACGTCGGCATCCGATGTCCTGGCTGCGGTAGTGATTCTGATGTGGAAGTGGTAGAGATCAGAACGGAGATTGGGCACTGGAGTGAGTACGGTTATCTCTCTAGCAGGCTTACAATACTAATTTCATGCCTTTATAGCTTGGTATGCTGACCGTGACGGCGACTTGGTCGACGCTGTTGGCGGTGCAGTTGTTGGGAACTGCGTTGTAGATAGAACACTCAACTATGACTGCATTACTGTTGGTCTCCCTCTTGGTCACCGAAGCGGTGGGTCTGAGATCCGCTGCACTGCTAGTTTCTTCCCTTATATAATATAATATACATTCTTCCTTATTGGGATTGACGGTGCTATGCGTAGCATCTTACTGTGTTGTCTACTGTATGTTATCTACTGTGTTGCCTTGATCTATCAGATGACATCGACCAATGCTAAAAATACTCTAAATACTGAAGACAATGCTTTCCGTTCGCGGTGCGGTAACGCAGACCGTGACTGTCACGGATGGCCATGAAATACATGAGTGACACCGCCATGGCCAAAGCAAGTGAATTAAGAGAATACCCGTAAGGACAAAAGCGTAGTAAATGTCATCAGGGACCTCAAATTTTTCACTGCCCTTGGCGTCCCGGATTCGGGCGAGGAAACCTCTTTGCGCACCTATTTAGAGCCTGAGTTCTTGGACTTGTCTCAGTCAAGGGCCAGGGCAACTAACCCTTAAGATATGAGATAGTTAACCAGACGATGGGCCATCTGCATTAAGAAGAATAGAGGCGTACTCACTGGTCAGGTCCAATAGTTGAAAAGCGTATTCGACATTTTTCAGGCCGTCTGCATGCAGAAAAACATGTGACTGAACTGAGCTCTTCCGCGAACTGAATCTTTCCTTAGCCCCATAGAACTTGCTGGACAGGTGGTTCCAAGGGTTTGTTGGAAACTTGTCATACGATAATCGAAAGAGATCGAAAGAGATCAAAACATGCATTACCAATCCTAAGTCCATCCAGTGTTCTGTTTTCAATCTTTGCACGGACGCTACCTGCTTGATCTACTTGCGGCGGAGTTGCGGTTTGACGTTATAATACTCCGCGTTAACGAAGGCCTAAACGAGATTTAACTTTACGCTAGAGGCATGGAGGACCTTCTGTTTAAGCTTATCTGGCGCCGCTGCTGAGGCTCTTGTGTTCCTAAGCTTAGTCTCTCTCCAATCAAATCGTCCTGAGTACGAGACTGTGCATGTCCGAGGTTGCGAGTAAGTACTTCCAGAGGCTCGGTCGTCAAGGGCTTGTTAATTCCGAACTACCGCTATCTCCAGAACTCCGCAGAGCGGGACGTTCCAGTAAACCGGCGGGATATGAATAGATGTCGAGCAAAGTATAAAGACTGCGAGAACATCACGGTTAGTTAAGAACAGTAGCCCAACGGTATCATTACCAAGTTCTTTCCAGGATCACTGTTCTTCAGACTCATTGTTTACCTATTCTGTCCATCATGTCGAGATACCAAGCTCAGCAGGCAAACTGCTCGGGGCCTGGGGACAACCGACCGACTGCGCTGCAAATCATCAAAGACGAAAACCTTGAGGGGAAATTGACGGGCAAGGTTGTCTTCATCACAGGTGCTAACCAAAGGCTCAGCCTTGAGAGCTCACGCACCATATATGAAACCGGAGCAACAATCTACATGGGAGTAAGAGACCTTAAGAAGGGCCAAAAGGCGATTGATGATATCCTGTCAACCGCAAGCAAGCCGGACCCCAAGTCACTGCACCTCATCGAGATGTCTCTCGACTCCCTTGATTCAGTTTTAGCCGGTGCCAAGGCGTTTGTAGCCCAAAGCTCTCAGCTCAATGTCGTGTTACTCAATGCCGGCGTCATGGCCACACCTGAGGGCCACACCAAGGATGGATTCGAGACTCAATTTGGCATCAACCATGTCGGTCACTTTCTGCTTTTCCAGCTGCTCCAATCTACTCTCTTGGCCAGCAGCACACCTGCGTTCAATTCACGCGTGGTGTTGCTCTCATCATTGAGACATCGATTCAATGAAATCCAGTTTCATGACCTCAACTTCGATGAAGAGGGATCCTATGAACCTATGGTTTCTTACGGCCAAGCAAAAACTGCCAACATCCTAATGGCCAACGAAATTGAAAGACGATATGGAGCTGAAGGCCTCCATGGTCTTGCTGCACACCCAGGAATTATTGTGACGAACTTGGGCCAGCATCTTGACCCAAGCGTTATGAAGGGCATGGCCGAGAACAAGGAGAGCTTTAGCCTGATGAAAAACACTGGACAAGGCGCCGCTACTTCTGTCCTTGCAGCTGTGGGCCGAGAGTGGGAGGGACGTGGAGCTTGCTATCTTGCCAACTGCGCCGAACAGGGCCCCGCAAAGCCCGATGCCTCGCCCTGGGATATGCCGGATCAAGGGTATGCTCCTCGGGCGTTTGATGAAGAGAACTCCAAGAAACTTTGGGAGGTCTCGCTCAAGCTTGTTGAGAAGTGAAACTCTGCTTAGGTGTGTGTCGAGAGTGTTTCATAGATGCTGGAATGAAATCACGTTTACAGATGGAAAAAGAACAAGGGTATCAGCTAATTAACTGACGACTAACTGGTCCAAAAGGTTCGCCAACTCTGGAATGAAATTCGTATGTTACCGTAAAACACTCTGAGATCAGCAGGGATCCAAGGATCTCCCAAGACTTAGTGGAGGAGCTTGACAGGTGCCTTAGGCTTTCCTCGATACAATTATCTTTGGCTAAGGCTCTTTTTGGGCGCCTGAGAAAGCAGTCCTAGCTATGTAAAACATGGCAGAATTCTTTGGTGAGTATTATTGCAATCCAATATCTAACACGAACCTTTGTGACTGACCTTAATAGTAGTGCCGCTGTGGAGTAGTATGACGCTTTAGAACACTGATCTAATATACAAGTATTCCATGTAGAGAATAAATACAAGCACTCTGGTCTCTAAGACCATGAACCTGGATGGGAAAGGGGCCGTTCTCCGTCATGAGATGGTGAGTCCATTCGTTAAGAAGCTTTCCAGCATCTGGGTGAGCTGACCTCGTCTCAGACGCCTGTTCTAAGGAGTCACCTCTATTATGTCGTCTTCCACAGCCTGGAATTGGATAAAAGGCTTTCCGGGCAGATTGCTCATTTTTCCTGGGAGTTCATCGAGGATTATTTGATCAGCTTGTGTATCTTCCCGTTGGGCCTTTGGCCTAACATCTACTTAGATGCTCCAGTGCCGCATTGGCGACCACTGCAGATCTCGAGACGGACCAGATAAATCTGGTCATCAACTGGCCAGACTACGGTCTTGAGGAAGAAAGGGTCCCCACAGAGCTCTTGTACGAGCACGGAGGTTTTTCGTGAGGGCACAGAATTCCCCACGATGCCAAACTTGCCTTGCTGAAGGATTGCGGTGGTATTGACTTCTATTTAGGAATCTACAATCAGCAAGTAGGATTGGCTATCGGGGTTTCTCTAGGATTAGTCTTTCCTAAAGGTAGATAAACATTCTAGATTTATTTATAACTGAGATGACCTGAGGGCACCTTGGCCATCGCCGCTCCGCGAGTCTTATGTATCAAATTTTCTATAGCAAGAACTTCAGTACAATTTCTGCAGCCGCTTGGGCGTCATCATCTGCGTCAATTAAATCCATCGCCTTCTGATATTGCTTCGATTCCCATTCCGCGCCAAACACCTTGATTGTCTCGCTGTTAACGAAACGGTCAAACTCGAAATGGCCTTGAAACGTGAGCACCCGACCGGGTTCGTAGACGCCCTGGACGGCGCAATTCTCGGTTGCACCAACCAGCATCCAAGGTTTCGGTAATCCTTCGGCCGGGAGCTTGACGTGATCGGCATGGACAAACTGGAGACGCATTGTGTCATCGTGAGGCCGAGAGGGCGAGGTCGACTGAGTAAGAGCCTTCCCTGCCGAAGGAAAGGCCCTACGGAAGTCGTCCGTCAGGCAGATCCCATGCACGCCAAGTTCCCATCCCTTCGGGTCCTTTTCAACCTGGCACCCGAACGCTCCGAGCAAGCTCTGGCTGATGACCTGATGCCCAAAACAGCTGCCGAAGATTTTCAGTCTCGGGGAAGTATCATATACTGTCGCCAAGTATGCGTCAAGCTTTTTGATCCAGGGCTGGTCATCATATGCAGATGATGCCGAGCCGGTGACAATTATGGCATCGAAGCCTGAGGTTGATTCTGGATACTCGTCCAGCACCACGTCGAAGTCGGTGGATTCGATCTTGACATGAGGAGAGATCCGGGTTGCGGCGTCGCTCAGAAGGTTGTGAAAGATGATTCCGTAGGATTTTGACCTGGCTCGCACGTTTGGGACGGGCGTGTCCGCATTCAGCATGGCAATGCGGATCGTGTATGACAGAGAACCCATGTTGATGGCGGGTGTGAGGGCGTATATGACCGAAATTAACGTAGGTGTTCTCCGTAGTGGTGAAAACGTGCCGGTAACTGCAAGATGAGATGCTAAAGGCTCTACCGTCTGTGACTCATGAAAATGTTGCGGTGTCGCGTGAGGAACAGTTGGGTGCTCTTCCTCGGAAGACAAGATAAGACCCACACATGCAGCAGCAGATGCTATCAAGAGGTTCTTAGAGATATGAGTGAGACGGCAGCAACCCAGCTTATTGATATAATTTTAGTGTGCCAGCAGCACCTAGCACGCCGTTATGATGTGCGATGTCCCAGTATTTGAGCCATACTTAACAACAGGCGCCCTTCAGTGCCTTCGATGTCAAGTCCGATCATGATCCGGTGATAGGTGTAGTGACAGGTCATCGGACATGGAAGTCCGCTATCGGGAGGCCCAACCCGATGACACTTGGCTAGTGCGGATGTTCAGGGCGCGAAACTTCGGCTGCTCGATGCAAGCACCCCCGCAAATACGGCACTAGGGTATTATTACCTATTTTGGTTCTTGAAATGATATGCGC
Source organism: Neonectria neomacrospora (assembly GCA_013756995.1). NCBI lineage: Eukaryota > Fungi > Ascomycota > Sordariomycetes > Hypocreales > Nectriaceae > Neonectria > Neonectria neomacrospora. Next base: position 4,283 of record JABSTB010001349.1, on the reverse strand, counting down.
CAGTCCGTATTTGTCTGCTCAGTCAAACGTCGGGTCATCCAGTCCTATGCTCGTGTGACAACGTTGGCACGAAGACCAGGTTGCGCCACGTCTAGATTCTTGCCTGTTCATACTTTACTTGTTCAAGCCGTCAAAGATGCCTTTAGCCAGAGTAAGTAAAACATTCTACTCGAGGCAATGCGGGGGATTTCGTTGAACACATGATGGTTCCAAAGTTCCAAAGCTCACCCAGTCCTCATTAATCACTTAGGAGCTCCAGGTACGTTCTCGTATGAAACAGAGTCTATTGCCAACAGGAACCCCGAACAACTCGCAACTTCAAAAGACAAGCACATTAGCAGGATGAAATAACCCTTCCGTCCGATATTATACGAGCCAGTCAGCTTCTTCATCAGCCATCCCCTGCTCTAGCCAAGATGACCAGATGTTCTCATCCAACCAGTCACTCGAGCCGGTGAACAGGAACTGACCCGACTCTACAAACTTTTCCAGCAAGTCTCCAATAACGTAGTGATCATTCTTATCAGCCAACTCGATTGCCCTCGAAAACCCATCGACTGGATCCGGCATCGCACCAGCGCTAAGCAGCAATCGCACCATCTCAAGCCTCCCATGTTCGGCGGCACCCTCCAGGGCGGTACGACCTTCCTCGGGGGATCCATTGGCATTGACGTCGGCTCCATGATGAAGTAAAAGCCGTGCGATTTGTAAATCGCCCTTAATGGCAGCGCCTTGCAGAGCAGTGACTCCACCTGTTCTACAAGGCTCTGCGTTGACGTCTGCCCCGGAACTGATGAGGAGCGCAACAATTCTTGGGTCAAGGTGATTCGAAGATGTGGCTGCTTGTAAAGCAGTACGACCGAATTTGGCAGTAGCGGGAGCATTGACATGTGCACCGTTCTGTAAGAGAAGCTCAACCACTTCAACTTTGGAAGCTTCGGCGGCTGCTTGCAGGGCGGTGCGACTATCAGGCACGTCAGCAGCACAGGCGTTGATATCAGAGCCGTGGCTGAGAAGAATCGAAATGGCCTCTTTATTTCCTTCGCCTGCGGCAACCTGAAGCGGCGTCAATCCGTACTCTCGATCCTCCACCCGTACGCCAGCTTCAAGTGCAAGCCTGAGGCACTTATTATGCGGCCCGCGTATGAGATGATGTAGAACAGTGCTGCCTGCACCATCCGGGCAATTGATGGGCGCCCCAAGCGCAAGCAGATACTTGAGCATACGCTCATCATAATACTCTTTTTCTCCAGAGGCTACAGCTTCCAGAACTGTTCTTCCACCCCGAATTGCAGGAGGCGCTTTGACATCGGCACCCGCATCGATCAACCACTTCACCATGTCGAAATGACCTCCTTCGACTGCGGCTTGGAGGGCTGTTCGCCCCCTGTCGTCATGCGCAGGTAGATTGAGATCTGCGCCTCGCCCAACAAGATAACGCACGAGTGTCAGCTGCCCCTCGCTTGCCGCCCCTTGCAAAGCGCTCATGGGTCCACAGTCACTGGCTCCATTAAAGTCGACATATGCATCGATTGGTACCCCCGCGTCCAGTAAAACGGCGCACTGGCAGATGGAACCTTCCATTACGGGTTGCACCAACATGTCCGACCCAAAAAAGGCGGCATCGTATCCTTTTTGGGCCAGAAATAGGACGAATTCGGGACATTCCATCGAACTTGTAGCATATCCGATCTGCACGAGAAGCTCGTCATTAATCTCTGCGCCAGCCTGTACAAGAAGATAGACAATGTCCAGGCTCTCAGCTGCAGGATCCCATCCGTTTCTCAACTCAAGCGCTAGCTTGATAGGGTGTTTCTCTTCAATTTTGTCAGGTTTCCCTCCCAGTTGATCCACAAGCCGATATCGTCGAGCATTCGGATCTACTCCTCGCTCGAGGAGTGTCACAACAGCCATTAGTTTCCCCGTTTTGATTGCTTCGCACAAACACTCCTCAAGTTCTCTTTGGTCGATGTCGTACTCAAGAATTAGCGTTGCTAGTGTGACGTTCCCTTGGTTTGCTGCTTCGATCAATTCAAAGACCTGAAATGCTTTAGGGTTGGAAAGCTTGTCTCGGATCACTTTGTATTTTTCTGGTGATTTCGTTTTGACATCCTCGAGAACTTTGGTGGCTTCTGTTCCGGGATCGATACAAATCCCAGGCGTCTTTTGGAGTAGGACATCCACGATCTCAAGTCGCTTGAGTGCTATCGCAAAAAGAAGGGCAGCTTCCGAGCACTCAGCACCAGCGCTGATCAGGTAGCTTGTCATCACGCCTGAGCCGAACTTGACAGCGTATAGCAATGGCATCTTGTAATACTCCTGCAAATCCAATCGGCCCGAGGAGAAAATATCATCAGGTTTCAAACTGCGGTGATAGCAGTTGACGTTAACACCACTGGACACCAAGATCCTAGCATTATCCAAGTTATCGGAGTCGATCACCTGCCTAAACAGATTCCATGAAAGCTTGTCTGGCCAGCCAAGGCGTTTTACAACCGACAATGAGCTTGCCAAGTCGAAAAGATTCCCAAAGGATGGTGAGGTCTCTTCCTCACGCTCAAAGCCATGCTGCTGCAGTAGTTTAACTGCAAAAGAACGTGAATACTCCGATTTCGTCTGCAAAAGCTTGGTGAGCTTCCCGGCCAATCCCTCATCCATCGTCCACTGAACGATAGTCTGAATTTGATGGTCTTCAAGGGAATTGTTGGAAATGAGGTATACCATGACTGAGAAAATCTGAGTAAGCAATTGCTGGCTTGTACCATCGAGATTTCGTAACTCAGTTTTCAATCGTTTCAGATCTCTTGAATTATAAGGCTTCTGAATCACCATAAGCTGCTCGATAAATCTTGTCGCCGGTTCCAAGATTTCCAGCTTCGGGTCCACACTCATCAAGCGTGAGAGCACATGCCCAGGTTTCCATTTTGGGATTCGTGGACGTAGCTCGCTCCAATTGACACTACAAAGTTCATTCCCGATGGAGAGCATTCCAAGCCTACTAATGGCTGGTATCAGAGAAGTGATTTCTATGTTACTTTTAGCAATATTACAGAATGTGTATCACCTTATTGGGCATTAAATACCTTTACTTTCCCAGAATGGGGTAAATAGGGGCTCGGTCCAGCCTGCGACAGCGGTCGACGTAGCTGGAAAGGCTTGAACCGCAGATCCTTCAGAAGAGGAAAGAAATCGAGCTTGTCGTGGTGAATAACCCCCAGTTCTAATCATGGCACCCGGTGTCATGACTACCCGACAAGGCGTAGGCGACCGTCCATTTGGCTGGAGGTCCAGCATACCGAGGCTGTGGTGGGACTGAGGATCAATAATTTGAAATCCAAGTTGATCTTCTAGTCGAGGAGTTCTGAGATCAAGATCCCCCAGCTCCATTTGAGTCTCAAAAGCAATCCCCTGGTCTACCGTGCTCATCGGGTGCTTCATCTCTTTAATTCTCTGAGGCTCCATGTGTCTGGCAAGTCCTCGAGGTACATCAGAGTGCTGATGTACAGTAGGCTCCGGGAATGGGGTGGCGGGGTTGCGGATTTCTAAACGATGTTCATCGATGGTGTCGACGCTCAGGTCTAATCAAGGGTTAGTAAGTTCTAAAACAATAATAAGCTGAAGTTGATCGAACGGATCTGACCTATGACGTCCGGGTTCTTCACCTCGCAGTTCTTTGAATACCGTCGCGTCTCTCTGGCGACCTGCTCAGGTGGCAGTCGTCGGCCATGGAGATAGACAACGGATGCCTTGCCCTCTGCTTCCCGTTCCTGAATTTTAGAAATCACTGCCTTCCATTCATCGGCGCGAAGGTTCTTTTTCCCTCCGAACTTCCACTTGAACTGCCTAAGACTAGAACGATGTCAGCTCAGAAGACTGATGGATGGTTCCTTCCGAGTAACTATACACTTACGTAGCATTGATACCATGCGTCTGACGAAGGTGTGCGAGAGTCTCCACAGCGGTTCTGGTCCCGTTCACGTACTCATTGATAACATCCTGCCCGCAGAGTGTCCAATCCACCGGCATGGTCGAGTGGGGGTCGGGATGGAAGTGGAAGCAGTATATGGAAAACCTGGGCTAGTACACACTGAAGTTAAAAGCCGTCGAAATTCTTCTATACTTGACTGTGACTTCAGATAGAGTCCGGTGTTGCGCAAGTCGGGAGGTTGGTTTTCTAACAGTATCCAAGGCACCATCGAGGGCTTCCGACGCATTTTATGTAACGGGGGGGGGGGGGGTCTACTTCTATTGTTGAATTTTGGGCGAAACCAAGTCGCGTTGCC
>JABSTB010001346.1:0-29231 GCA_013756995.1 Neonectria neomacrospora | reverse complement strand
GTCTTTCCTCCTTCACCTCCATCCCCTCTTGGCGCTCGCCCCGAAGCCTCGCCATGAGTTCCGACGATGATTACGAAGTCGACGTGCCCGACTTGGCCGCGGATGACCCCATGAGAACATTCCTACCCACGTCTTTTGGCAAGAAGTCCAAGGAGACTGATATTGCGGCCCAAATCGACAGAAGTCGGCGAGTGGTGGATCGACCCGCGCCCGCTTCCGGTGCGGATGGCCATGATGGAGAGAGAAAACAGCGACAGGAGCCTAGCAAGGCACGGGATTCGAGCGACGACGATAGCGACGACAGCGACGATTCCGATGACGACGACGAATTCCCAGTCTCTCACGAGCTGGTTCTGAAGACACATGACCGCCCCGTCACAACTGTTTCGCTCGATCCCGCCGGGGGGCGCCTGGCGTCAGCGTCTTTGGACTGCACCGTCAAGCTTCACGACTTCGCCGCCATGACCCCGACGACGTTGCGAGCATTCCGGACCGTCGACCCCTTCCAGACAAAATCTTCCGCGGCCAGCACCGAGTCCCATCCAATCCACCATGTGCAATTCAACCCGCTGGCTGGCGGCGTGTTTCTTTGCATTTCCGCACACTTGCAGGCCAGGATCATGTCACGAGACGGTGACATTCTAACAGAGTTCGTCAAGGGAGACATGTACCTGCGCGACATGAAAAATACCAAGGGTCACATTTCCGAGATTACGACGGGAACCTGGCATCCTACAGACAAGAATACCTGCATCACAGCAGGGACAGACAGCACCCTTCGAATCTGGGACATCAACAACAAGCGCACGCAGAAGGAGGTCATCGTGTTTAAGTCCAAGGCTGCTGGTGCGGCTGGACGGACCAAGATGACGACGGTAGCCTGGGGCACTCCCGCCCAAGGGGGCAACAATATCCTCGTCGCTGCAGCACTGGATGGGTCCCTCGTCATGTACGGCGGAAACAGCCCTTTCTCGCGTCCTGCAGGGGAAATCCGAGACGCTCACAAACCCCAGACATGGACAGGCGGCATCGACATCTCCGCAGACGGTCGCATGGTGGTCACCCGCGGTGGCGATGACTTGATCAAGCTTTGGGATACTCGAAAATTTACGAAACCCCTCGTTACGGTATCGCATCCTTCAACCTCGGACCATTACCCAACAAGCAACATTAGATACGGCCCTAATTCGACAAGCATCATCACCGGATCTGCGACAGGCCACCTGCACATCCTGAACCCGGGCAACTTGCGGGCAGAACTCGTCACACCGATAACTCCTGGATCGCCCCTCATCACTGTGGATTGGCATCCCAAGATTAACCAGATCATCACAGGTTCAGCTAACGCGGAAACCCACATCCTCTACAATCCTACCATGTCGAATCGTGGAGCTGTAGATGTCATGTCGAGAGCCCCGAAGAAGCGCCACATCGACGACAACCCCGAATTTACAATGGACCAGTCCGTTGGTATGTCTGGAGACTCGATCGTGGCCCCAGGCGCCCTGTCCGGCTCGCGAAGGGCTGGAGTGACGGTATCCGGCAGATCGAAGGACCCGCGTCGCCCTATGATCCCACAGCAGACCCCCTTCCAGAAGAACCAGCCCGACGAAAAGAGCATCGCCGAGAACATCCCCCTCGCCCGCATGCTGCACGAAGATCCGCGCGAGGCTCTGTTGAAGTTTGCTGACAAGGCCCAGAGTGATCCAATGTTCACCAAGGCCTGGAGTAAGACGCAACCCACGACCCAGTACGCAGAACTCAGCGATGAGGAGGAAGATGGCCCCGACAAGAAGAAGGCTAGGAGATGATGCAACATTCACACAGTGGACTATGGTTTGCGTTTGGATGAAGCGCTCAAGAAATGTAAGGCTCGTGTAACATCCCTCGTAAAAACGCCGAGGCGCGGTTGCATCCACCAACGTGGATGCAAACAAGCTGCCCCTCCCTTTTCCACGACGAGCCAATCCCCACCCAACACGATGCGGCAAAAGCTTGCCTCGATAGCAGAAAGTTTGGATGGTACCGATATACCCATTGCTACAGAGCACTTACTATTTATTACCTGGGAGGATGAAGAGCCGACGAAGCTAGATGAGGTAGATGGCCTTTTAGAAGGTCACGTGCATGTACTCGTAACACAGCGCTTACTTAAGCTAATTGAGACATTGGTGCCTCAGGCGCCACTTGCAGCCTGCCTGTTCTTGGTCGTTTTTGGCAGGGGGTCATGCTGAGAAATACTGTGGCCCGCCGTCTCAAGACCGCACCAACCATCACGCTGAATCTTGTCCAGTTGTGTCTTCACCACTCCCCATCATCAACGGCGAGCGCGCGCATCCAAAAAATCGCCAGGGCCCTCTCAAACCATCGGCTCCCATCTCCAGACCTCGCCAAATCCGTGTTGCACGCGATTTGCACGCCGCACCGGCCCCCGGCACCGGCCCCGACGCGCCCCGTCGCCACATAACACACTTTTTCCCTTGGACCTCGACATTTCCCGGGCTCTCTTTGCCTGTCTCCGTTCTACGTTCCTCCACGCCGCGCTATCCAACCCTCTGTGCGGCAACCATCAACACCGAGGCTTTCCCACGCGCATTCACGACGTGTCGCCCACTTCTGGACGTCCCCGTTCACAATCTGTCGGCCATTGCTCGTCCCCTCGACTTTGACGCGCTCATTTTCGCCCCCGATTTCCTTCTCGACACTCTTTTTTGGTTTCGCGACACTCCACACGCCTTGACCCTCGCGCGACGAGCACCGATTTCGATACCAAGCACGCTCGACATGCAACGTAGATAGCCAGGAATACATCGATCTATTCATTGGACTACACACTACCGAGGACTACCGCGTGTCCAGAACCACCTTCATCATGGCGTCGGTACAAGCTCCCCCAGCGGTCCAGCACCCCGGCGCGCCTATGCCGGCTGGCGCGACCAAGCAGCAAGCCGAAGAAGTCTTCCGAGTATGCCCCCTAACGCGTTGCCCAGTCCCAGAACCATCTCTCCTGCGTCATATTCTTGCGGTAACCAGCCTTGCTGACCAGTTTTTCAGAAACTCAAGCAGATGAAGGAGCAGGGTGTACCCCCAACGGACCCCGAGTATATCAAGGCATCTCAGTTTTTGATGAGCTTCCAGCAGCAACATACCATGCGCAGGAACCAACAACAGTACCTGCAACAGCAACAACAACACCAACTTCTGCAGCAGCAGCAGCAGCAACAGCAGCAGCAGATGCAGAATGCGACTAATGGCGCTTCGGTCAATGGTGTCCAAGCTGCTCGTCAGCAGGGCGCGCCCCAAGCAACGCAGCCTCCACCCAACCCTCTCAGTGCTTCCGCGATGCCGAGTCAAACTCCACCCGCTCCCGCCTCGACCGGCGCGTCACCTTCTACCGCGTCGGCGCCAAACCAATTCAGCCAACAGCAACTTGCCCTGCTGAGACAACAGATCCACGCTTTCAAGCTTCTTGGCAAGAACGCTGGCGTCTCTGTGCAGCTGCAGCAGGCCATATTCAACCAGCGCCAGCGACGACAAGCTGCTGCTACTGAGACGGGTTCGGCTGCACCAACTGCGAAGCCGAGTCAAGCCAGCCCTGACGCTGGCAAGGCAGCTGCCAGTGGTCCTGAGCCCGTCGCGCAGGAGGAGAACTCTCTGGTCCCCAAGGCCCATACCTTCAAGACTGTCAAGTCACCTTATGGCACCAGCATGATCCGACCATCGATTCAATACTCCGACCACTCCCAGCGCAAGAACCGTTGGTTCATTCCTGGTGTGTTCCCCACTGGCATCGACTTCGACCATTTGCGATGGGAACGAGAGATCGTCGTCTCCAACAGAATGAGGCAGCGCTATACAGAGTTGAAGGACCTGCCTGGCGACCTTGCTCATTGGGACTCTTCTAAGGACACGATTGAGGCCGATGATACTCTCAAGAGGAAGGCTATTATTGAGATGAAAGGATTGGCTCTCTACGCCAAGCAACGTGCCCTCCGAGACAAGATTGGTCGCCAGATGATGCATTACGACAACTTGGCCATGACCACCAACCGGACCAACTACCGCCGCATGAAGAAGCAGAATGTGCGGGAAGCCCGCATCACGGAGAAACTCGAAAAGCAGCAGCGCGATGCTCGCGAGAACCGCGAGAAGAAGAAGCACACCGACTTCCTCCGAGCCATTTATAATCACCGGCAGGAGATCCAGGAGTCTGCCACCGCGCAACGAACCAAGTCACACAAGCTTAGCCGGCTCATGTACGCCCAGCACTTCAACATCGAGAAGGAAGAGCAGAAGCGCATTGAACGGACTGCCAAGCAGCGTCTGCAGGCCCTCAAGGCCAACGACGAAGAGGCCTATCTTAAGCTGCTCGACCAAGCCAAGGATACTCGTATCACTCACTTGCTTAAGCAGACCGACGGCTTCTTGCACCAACTTGCCTCATCCGTCAAGGCTCAGCAACGCCAGGCTGTAGAACGTTATGGCGACGAGTTCGGCGAGCCCTACGTCGCAGAGGAAAGCGAACCTGAAGAGGAAGAGGATAGCACAAAGAAGATTGACTACTACGCTGTGGCTCATCGTGTCCACGAAGAGGTCACTGAGCAGGCCAACATGCTTGTTGGTGGCAGACTGAAGGAGTACCAGATCAAGGGTCTCCAGTGGATGATATCTCTGTACAACAACAACCTCAACGGCATTCTGGCCGATGAAATGGGTCTCGGAAAGACGATTCAGACCATCAGTTTGATCACATATTTGATCGAGCGAAAGCAGCAGCCCGGACCGTACTTGGTCATCGTCCCGCTCAGTACACTGACCAACTGGAACATGGAGTTCGAAAAGTGGGCACCGACCGTCAGCCGTGTCGTTTACAAGGGTCCCCCGAACACTCGTAAACAGCACCAGGATAGGATTCGACAGGGCAAGTTCCAAGTGCTCTTGACGACCTACGAATACATCATCAAGGACCGACCTATCCTCAGCAAGATCAAGTGGTTCCACATGATTATCGATGAAGGCCATCGTATGAAGAACGCGAACTCCAAGCTCAGCGCCACAATCCAGTCATACTACCAAACTCGTTTCCGACTCATCCTCACCGGTACTCCACTGCAGAATAACCTCTCTGAGCTGTGGGCCATGCTCAACTTTGTTCTGCCCAACATCTTCAAGTCCGTGAAGACCTTTGATGAGTGGTTCAACACTCCCTTCGCCAACACCGGTAGCCAGGACAAGATGGAACTCACGGAAGAGGAGCAAATTCTGGTCATTAGGCGTTTGCACAAGGTGTTGCGCCCCTTCCTGCTGCGCCGTCTCAAGAAGGATGTCGAGAAGGATCTTCCCGACAAGACCGAAAAGGTCATCAAGTGCAAGTTCTCGGCGCTTCAGTCGCGCCTTTACAAGCAAATGGTCACCCACAACAAGCTTGTCGTTGGCGATAGTAAGGGCGGCAAGACTGGTGCCCGTGGCCTGAGCAACATGATTATGCAACTGCGAAAACTTTGCAACCATCCTTTCGTTTTCGACGTTGTGGAAAATGTGATGAACCCGCTGAATGTCAGCAACGATCTGCTGTGGAGAACATCTGGCAAATTCGAGTTACTGGACCGCATTTTACCCAAGTACCATGCAACGGGTCATCGAGTCCTGATGTTTTTCCAAATGACCGCAATCATGGACATCATGGAAGATTACCTACGCTACCGACAGTTCGAGTACCTTCGATTGGATGGTACTACCAAGTCCGATGAGCGTTCTGACCTTCTGCGAGAGTTCAACCACCCCGAATCAAAGTACTTCATGTTCCTGTTGTCGACTCGTGCTGGTGGTCTTGGTCTGAACCTGCAGACAGCTGACACTGTCATCATCTACGACTCCGATTGGAACCCCCATCAGGATTTGCAGGCTCAGGATCGTGCTCATCGTATCGGCCAAAAGAACGAAGTGCGAATTCTCCGACTCATCAGTTCAAATTCCGTCGAGGAGAAGATTCTTGAGCGTGCTCGTTACAAGTTGGACATGGATGGCAAGGTTATTCAGGCTGGTCGTTTCGACAACAAATCATCAGAAACGGATCGTGATGCCATGCTTCGAACTTTACTAGAGACAGCTGACATGGCTGAATCTGGTGAGCAAGAGGAGATGGAGGATGATGAGCTAAACATGCTACTCGCTCGCAGCGACAATGAAATCACCGTCTTCCAGAAGCTCGACGAGGAGCGATTGAAAGTAACACCCTACGGCAATCATCGCCCAGGCCTCAAACCACGTTTGATGGGCGACTCGGAGTTGCCTGAGATCTATCTGAACGAGGGCAACCCCATTGAGGAAGAAACGGAAGATGTGGTTCTGGGCCGCGGTGCGCGTGAGCGTACCAAGGTGAAGTACGACGATGGTCTTACCGAGGAGCAGTGGCTCATGGCTGTGGACGATGACGATGATTCCCCCGAGGCAGCTGCGGCTCGCAAACAGGCGCGTAAGGACAGGCGCGAGGCCAAAAGAGGCGTCGACGACGAATCCCCTCCGGCCAGCCGAGCTAGTAGCGAGGAAGTTGAGGAGACTCCCAAGAAGCGTGGCCGAAAACCTGCCATCAAGAATGAGAAGCGCAAGGCCGAGGAAGGCACCGAGGAGCCACCCGCCAAGAAGCGACGCGGACCTCAAGGAAGAGCCAGCAAAGTGGGCGCCAGCGATTCGCGACTACCGCCCCATCAACGTGAGGTGCTTCAGAAGAGCATGCGATCACTGTATGATGCGCTCATGGGGCTTGAGGTTGATGACATTGAGCCACCCGTGGAAGACGACGAGTCGGACGCTGGGAAGCGGCTGATCATTGGGCCTTTCATCAAACTGCCCCCCAAGCGCGACTATGCCGACTACTACGTCATCATCACCAATCCTATCTGCATGAACCAAATCTCCACGAGGATCAAGAAGGAGGAGTACAGCAGTCTTAGCGCTATGCGCAAGGACTTTGAGCTCATGATCACCAACTGCCAAACTTACAATGAGGATGGAAGCATCCTCTACCAGGATGCGAAAACCATGCAAGTGAGTGAATCATCTGATGCCTCGAATTGTAATATTTGGACTTTGCTAATAATATGATAGGAATTCTTCAACACCAAGTACCAAGAGCAATTGGCTGCACACCCCGAGCTCCAGGAACTTGAAGACGGAGGCAAGGACAGCTCGTTAGCACCCTCTGGAAGTGGCAGCACGCCGCAGCCAAGTGGAACTCGGATCAAGTTGATCTCCAGCAGCTCGAGGGAGCCGAATGGTGGCAGCACAGCTGCCCCAAGCGACGAGGACTAAGGTGGTAATTATTGCCACCAGGTCCCCACGAGCCAAAGGGCCGAACGCGAGTACCTCAACTTGAAGGACCGAACGTTTTGGTCATATCGGCTTCGTTGGGGTTTGGTGGAGGCCATTTGAGGTTGGTTCTTGGGCGATTGTTTGATGATATATGCAAAGGCGTTGGGCAGGACAGGTGCTCGTGTATTCCAGGAAAGGGGAAGGGAAGAAGGGGAAATCAATACCATACAAATGATGGATCGTCCAGAGTTGAGACTTGGCAATGCTGCCAGAAGAAACTCTGGACGCCATCAAGCCTGCAAAGGGCCAAATGCGTCTCTCTGTGTGTTTAGATAAAGTAAACTGTATTCTAATAGATGTTGATATGAGCGCGGTTTCCTCTACAAGTCTGTGTATTGCAACTGAGATTTGCAAATTGCAACAATACGTGTCATGTTGCTACCATTAGTCTACAATCGGGGCCTTTGAGATGGTGTAGAGACGTCAGGTGTTTTGGCTTCCTTATTCGAGGTCACGCAGCTACGTCGGCAGGTCGGTCGCCGTCTGCCTTCAGTGCTTGTTCGCCACGCCACGGCAGCCTTGCGCATTCCACATCGTGCATCTTCTCGATTTCAGATCGACAATCACCAACGACTCCCGACGCGTGGTCAATGGCCGGGACAGCAAAATGAAGAAGACACTGTTACTCTGCTTCATCCACGGCTTCCAGGTTCGTCTTGTTTGCGGCGCGCAACCCCGCGGAGGATTGTGTGTGTCGGGGAGCTCGCTGATGACATGTTCCGCAGGGCGGCGACGACACATTCGGCGACGACTACCAGTTCACCAAGGACCTTCGAGACCTAGTTGCCCAGGCACTACCCAAACTCGACGTCCGCGTACTCGTGTACCCCAAGTATGAGACTCGCGGGCATCTCGGGGACTGCGTAAGCCGGTTCCGCGACTGGTGAGTGCTCGCTACACGTGGACTTTGGGCCTTTAACTAACGGCGCTTCTTACACGCGAAAAGGCTGCAGGACAAGGTCATTGACATGGAGGTCGCGGCCGGGACGCCCTCGCCCACGGTAGAGCCGTCAGTGCGGACGATACTCATCGGCCACTCCATGGGCGGCATCGTCGCTGCGGAGATGCTCATCGGGCTGGCGTCGGAGCGGCCCATCTACTCCGAGGACGGCATCCAAAAGCCCGACTCGCCTTCCTTCAACTCCCTCATGTTTCCCTACATCCAGGGCGTCCTGGCCTTCGACACGCCCTACCTCGGCATCTCGCCCGGCGTGGTTGCGCACGGCGCCGAGGGCCAGTACCAGCAGGCCTCCACCGCCATCTCCCAGCTCAGCGGACTCGGGGCCCTCTGGGGCGCCAACAAGGCCGCGCAGCCTTCGGCTTCCGCCAAGAAGCCCATCGGCGCGCTGCCGGCCCCGCCGGCGGCCGAGTCCGGCGGCAGCCCGTGGCAGAAATGGGGCAAGGTGGCCATGTTCGCGGGGGCCGCGGGGGCCGTGGCGGCCGGGGGTGCGGCGGCGTGGTTGAACCGCGACCACATCGGTGAAGGCTGGTCATGGGCGACGTCGCACCTCGAGTTTGTCGGGTCCCTGGCGCGTCCTGAGGAGCTGAAGAAGCGCGTCAACTTCCTGGCGCAGCTGCAGGAGGAGCTCGACGTGGGCTTCGCGAACATCTACACGCGGCTCGGCAAGGCGGCGCCCTCGAAGCAGGTGAGCATGGTCGGGACAGTGCTGGGGTCGGACCGCACGTTCTGCAACCTGCCCAAGACACAGTCGGCGGGCGTATGGCGAGCGGCAATCAACGACAAGGCCTCGGACGAGACGTCGGCACACACGGGTGAGTTACCCTTACGAGAGTGTTTTACTAGCTGTTTAACCGGACTGGCTAACAAAGTTGGGCAGGCATGTTTACGCCGCGGGAGAACCCTGGATACAAGACGCTATCTCAGGATGCTGCCGGATTCATTGCGGGGTGGTTGCAGAACGATTGGTACGAGAGCAGCGTTGAGGACAGGCCTTTGCTGGAACAGGCTCCTTCGTCCTGAAGGTGTTCACTGTATGAGAAAGAAGCATGACCTTTCTAATGGGGGGGACAAGTGACTGATGGGCATAATGCTCTTTCTGTCTTATGATAATTGATTACGCTAGTTGGTGACAAGTCGCATAAACCATGGCACTTTCGCTCTTCCCGTTCCATGTCTACTCCTAGCCGAGTTCTCCCAGCTTTCTTATTTATTCCGTCCAAACCAGTTCTCATAACGTCCATGTGGCCACATTTACTGAGCCTTGTTGCTTTCGGCCTTCAGGTTACGCATGACCTTGCTTCGCTGCTTCATCATGTGAGTGAAGAGCATAAACGAGCCTAGGCTGTGTTAGCAGAAGTCCCCTTGCACGCCTTTCGAGCTCTCCATGGCACACTTACCAGGAACGTAGATGGCCAGGATGCCATACAGCACCAACGGGTACGAGGGGTTCAGTGCGCGGGCGGGCTCAATGGCCTGCAGGATGAGGGCGCATTCGCTGGTAATGCCAATGGGATATAGGATGTAGAAGGTGGTGTAGCGCAGCCAGGTCAGGAATCGAGGCTGGAAGCCAGAAAGCGAGAGGGCGAAGAAAGAGTAGCGGATGACCTCGGTGGTGGACCAGGCGATGAGCATGGACGAGTACCACTTCTGAAAGGCGAGGTGCGGGAAGGCGTCGACGATGGGCCAGACGAGGAGGAGACGAGATGCGACCTGGGCGAGGGTGGTATGGAGAGGAGCGCGGACGACACCTGCAAGGGAGGGAACAGACAGGTTAGCACTGATATCCGGCAGTCGAGAAGGGTCAAGAGCCGGCACGAATGAACATACCGAGCACGGAATGCAGGATCTCCATGGCGGCCACGGTCTGCGTCCACTTTGTCCACTCGCCGACGCCGAGGTAGACGAACTGCGGCCCGCGGAGGCCGAGCAGCGAGACGGTGCGGCCGAGGACGACGGTCCAGGCGACGGCGGAAGCGAAGTTGTACAGGATGAGGTACGCCTTGTTGAGCACCGACGGCTGCCGCTTCGGCGCGGCGGGTGCGGAGGAGGCCATTGCGGGTAAAGTTCTGGCGGCTTGGAAAGGGTTGAGCCGGGAGTGTTGGTGGTGAGGGAGCTCCGTGGTTTTGGACTACCTACACATACACATGCTTATGGTGTATACACTAAATTTGTTGGAATTGGCCCCACTTTTGTCAAATCGAGTAAGAACACCCCTGCAAGTAAAGGCAAGGATCACCTAACAGCAACAGCACCTTCACTTCAGACTTCATTTCTACTATTCGGAAATATTGGGGGGGGGGGAATAACTAAAGCGCAGTTAGGCTCAGGTTAGGGGTTAGTGGTTAGGGTGGTAGTGTTTAGGGTTATATTTACATGTTAGTGTGCGCGTCTATATGAACATGATTAGCATGTGTGTGTATAAGTATTCGTGGTTTTGTATCAGATCGCAAAGGTGGGCGCTGTAGGCATGCTGACCGTGTTGAACGGGTTCTGGCTCTGGTGTTGGTGGGCGGTGGGCGGTGGGCGACCCAGACTTGGGGAAGACATAAGAAGGCATGGGGCTCCGTTTGGAAGACAAAACTCCCACATAGTCGGGTAGTACAACTGAGTGTTGCTTCATCAAGTCCTAGTGGCTCTGTTCTGCGATTCGTCAAACTGCTCTCGAACGCTTCCCGACACACGGTCCCAAGTTCTGTAATGATTGTGAGCGTCATTGATGCCGTCAACCTCCACCTGCGACCTCCATGTCCAATTCTCGGGAGAGTCGTCGGTGCCGAAATCGCGCCAAGCTTGAAAGCTCACGGTCTGGCGACAGCGGGAAACAAGAACCGGATAGTCCGTGAAGCAGTGGTTGCAGCAACCGCCAACCTCGTCCCTGGGACCAGCAAAGGCTAGAGCGACCGACTTCTCAAACCCAACGGATGGGTGAAATGCTTCCCGCATCCATTTATCTAATGGTATTTCTTCAGTCCCCCATATTGGTGGAAGGTAGAGGTGGGGGCAAAGGGAAAGGCTGCTCCAGCCAACGACTCGCCGCCGTGAGAGTGGCTCCTGGCTGTCGCTGAAGAAATGCCGTTCGAGTAGCAGAAAGCGGTGGCCGGAAACTTTGGGCTGTGCCGAGTAGACGAGCCCCTCCATCCGCGCCGGTGGCCGGAAACAACACGGGGCCAGCAAGCTTTGTAGATGGCGCCGATTGATGCCCAGCCGGGAATACTTCAAAGCCAGCTTAACGTGTCTATAACGAAGTTCATAGTAGACATCATTGAACCGGAAGTACTTCCGGTGCTCGAATCGCGCAGGCGGGTCAGCAAAACAGTTCGAAGACACTGGCTGAGACCGAGACCGAGGCGTATCGGGATCGTTCTTGTCTGTCGGGTGCAGCCTGCAGCAACTGGCACAAACCCAGCTGTTGCGCATGGTGCAGGCAAGCCCTGCCCAGAAGTCGATTAGTTCAGAAGCAGGGGCACCGTCGAGTTCCTGTTCCCAGTTACACGACGCAACGTCTCTCATTTCTCGACAGGCCTGAGAAAGAAGGAATCTGTCGTGCAAGGCGAGATGATCCAAGATGAGGTAGATGACATCGTAAGGTGCCAGTTCAAGGGGGGCGTACTTTTTGGTCGTTTCGGTCCACCGCAAAGTGACTACTCCTCCAAGAAGTTGCCAAAGGCGCTGGGGCAATAACTGTAAGGACATTGCAAGGTATGGCGCATGCCTTTCGGATGTGAGCAAGAGTAGGGGTGGGGGTGGGTAGGAGTGAGAGTGAGACTGGTTGAGGTTGAAGTTGAAGATCACGAGAGGGACACGGTTGGGTCATTATATATGTGCCGTGGTCAAGAACAAGCTTTTGAACCGTAGCCAGCAAGGTTGTGTCAAATATGTACTTAAGGGAGAGGCCCAGACCAGCTGCAAAGGTAATCTCAAGGTGGAGGCAAGATCAATACAAGCCAAGGTACAGAAGCAAGCAATGCTATAAGCTTTTCATTCCGCCCAACGCTTCAATTCAGTAGGTGGCAGTGAGTCTCTGGACCAAGTAGTCGCCGCTGTTGATGCCGCCGTACTTCTTGTCCTGCTCCGTTGCATACGTGCCTGGCAGGGCCTCGATGTGGCTCGTGAAGTTGGGATTGCAAAAGTACCTGAGTCGGCGTTAGCCACGTGCAATGAGATGAGAGGCAGACGTCCTCGAGCTTACGCGATGCTGTACCGCGGGGGGTAGGTCTGCTCCGCCTTTCGGGGCGGCTCGACGACGCGGTGGATGGTGCTCTTGATGGTGTCGTTGCTCCATCGTGCAAGCAAATCGCCGGCATTGATAACCACGGTGCCCTCGATGGGAGTAGCATCGACAAACTGCCCGTTCGGGCTCTTGACTTGCAGACCGCCCCGGTTGTCTTGGAAGAGCAGAGTGACGGACCCGTAGTCCTGGGTCGAGTCAGCAGTATCCAGAAACGGGATCTATACCGAAACCTCAACACTTACACTATGCTCTCCGGCACGCACGGCGCCGGGGTTGATCTTGAAGACTTCGCTCTTGACCTCGGGGTAGTGCAGCAGCCGCAGAGTGTTGTCGCCCACGTCCACAAACGAGTCGAAGAACTCCTCGTCCAGGCCCATGCCCACAGCGATGGCCCTCATGACCTCGACGTGCAGCTTCTTGCACTGGTCATGGAACGCCAGCATGTCGGCCTTGAACCCGGCAACGGCGCCCTTCTCCTCGGGCCACCGGTTCGGGTGGCCGGGTTCGCCTTCGCGGCCGATCTCGTACGTCTCCTTCAGATCCGGGGCGGTCTCGCGGACCTTCTTGACGGCGTCGATGTCCTGGAGCTGGCTGACCTTTTCGCGGCCCGGCGCCGAGTATCCGCGGTTGGCCTCGGGGGTCGTCCAGCTCAGATCCAGCTTGGCGTCGAGCGGCTGGTCGAAGAAGCGGGCGGACATGGAGAAGGCATGCTTCAGGTCGTCGCTTGGGACTGCGTGGTTCTTCAGGTAGATGAAGCCGGCGGTCTGGAAGCCATGGAGGATTGCCTTTGCGGTCTCGCTGCGCTCTGCGGGGGCTCCGTTGAGGAAGCGAGAGAAGTCGATGAGCTTTGATGAGGGTTAGTTGGTGTGGACAATAGCTAAAGTGGACAGTAGAGTAGGCAGTAGACTGGACAGTAGACTGGACAGTAGACTGGACAGCAGAGTAGACAATAGTGGAGGTAAACCCGCGCGACACGTACAGGGATGACGAGGCCCTCCTTGCTAACAGCAGCGTCGGAAGCCATGGTGTTGAATATCTTAGGTCTTGTCTTGGGTCAGGCAGGCAAGATGTGCAAAATCACCGACGATCTAGAGTTTGGTTGAATTGATTGAGAGAGAGAAGCAAGCAGCGAACTGCTCACGCGACGTTAACGGAGATGTATACAGTAATAGGGAACAAGCCACTGTCACACAAGGTTTGTCCCTCGTCAACTGTCTCACTCAAGAGCCATCCGTTCATCCATCCGCACTCAAGCAAGTGGCCGGCGCCGGCCACACTCGCGCTCACAGCCACGGCCCGGGCATCGGAGCGTCTCGTTGGGCCTCTTGATAGGTAATGACGTCGCAATATCATTGGGACGCAAGTCCCATGTGCTTGCAACTTGCAGCACGACCCCTCACTGATCCAACTTGGTCGCTGATAAGAGCCTTGTGAGAGCGTCTCACAGTGCCCTCACAGTGTCTCGCAGCGATAACGCCCATTGTGGGCGTATATGCGTACTGTCCTATATCATGTGGGGAAACTGCGAGCCACGGTTGTGACCTTCCACTTTCACCAATCTTCTCGTCGGCATTAGTAGTCTTGTCGTCGAATGTCTGCTTTCGGAAGGTCCGTTGGTGGCTTTCATTGCTTGATGCTTGACGTGGCTATCCTTCGGGACATCCATTTAATGACCTAATTGGTGGTACATGAGGTAGGTAAAGGCAACAATGCTTTACCTCCCCTTGTCTTACTGAGCGAGGCATCTGCTTCAACCCCGCCATCAGCCTCTCTCATCCCACTCCATCCATCCCACACTACACTACCACAAACCACCACAAAGCCATAAGCCATAAGCCATAAGCTCCATTCAATACCACCACTCTCCAACCCTTGTCTTTCATTCACCTCCCTTCAGCCACGCGCTGCTCTCGTCTACACCATGTCGCCCTCAGACACCTCCTCGGCCACGCGTGTCGTCGACATCCACACCCACATGTACCCTCCCTCCTACATCCGCATCCTCGAGTCCCGTTCCACCATCCCGTTGGTTCGGACCTTTCCTCAGGACCCCGACCCGCGACTCATTCTCCTCCAGACAGAGGTCAAGGCTCTCGAAGAGGCTACCAAAGATGCTGCCGCAAATCCACCGGGTCGTCCTTTGACATCCCACTATGCGTCCCTCGCCCAGAAGATTCACTTCATGGACACGCACCACATAGACATTTCGGTCATTTCTCTCGCCAATCCGTGGCTAGACTTCTTGGACCCGTCTGAGTCGGGTCAGATGGCGGAGTCTGTCAACAAGGAGTTCTCGAGCATGTGTGGCCAGCATCATTCACGGCTCTACTTCTTCGGCACACTCCCCCTGACAGCAACGCTTGATACAGTGCTCTCCTCCATAAGCCACCTCAAGGGCCTCAAGTACTGCCGAGGAGTCATTCTAGGCACATCTGGTCTTGGGAAGGGACTGGATGATCCCAATCTCCTGCCCATATTCGAGGCCCTAGCCGCTGCCCAACTAACCATCTTCCTCCACCCTCATTACGGTCTCCCTAACGATGTGTGGGGTCCAAGGTCGAGCGAGTACGGCCACGTCCTGTCCTTGGCTCTTGGCTTCACCATGGAAACTACCATTGCGGTGACGAGAATGTATCTCTCGGGTGTCTTCGACAAAGTACGCGAGCTGCGCATGATTCTCGCTCACAGTGGCGGGACTCTGCCGTTCCTCGCTGGTCGCATAGAGAGCTGCATCATGCATGACGGGCAGCTCGTCCGTGAGGGAAGGGTGGGCAAGGATCGCCGGACGGTCTGGGATGTGTTGAAGGAGCAGGTATACCTCGACGCCGTCGTCTACTCAGAGGTTGGGCTCAGGGCCGCCATCGACGCCAGCGGTGCCGACCGACTCATGTTTGGCACCGATCACCCCTTCTTCCCTCCTCTCACCACTGACGAGCAGGGAGAGTGGGAAAGCGTCAGCCTGAATGCTGCAGCAGTCACCAAGGCGGTCGGCGAGGGCTCCGCTCAGGCCAAGGCCATCATGGGAGGCAATGCTATCGACATCTTGCGCCTTAACGAGGATGCATGAGACTAGATGCTTGATATTAGTAACAAAACAAGCCAATCATTTTGGTATGCAGAGACAACTACCCGTCATGTATCGTTTGTCATTCGTATCCGGTCTCCTTCTAAGCCGCCGACTTCTCCTCGGCAAATTTCACTTCAGCTTGGTGTATCCTCTGCCTCGCCTCTTGCAGGCCCCTTTGTGCCTCCTCCTGCTCCTCGGGGGTCGACTCTCGTTTGTTGAGGTTTCTCACAGCCTGGACGGCTCTCAGCTTGTCGCAAACCAGTTCCCAATATTTTCTCTTCTCTACCCCGAAGTCAACAACGTAGTCTCCCGGGACAACGATGACACTCTTCCGGAGCTCCTGAGGTTGTGATTTGTCGCCACCATTGGCCGCAGCCTTCCTTGACTTCCGCAGGAACTTCTCTCTAGCGTCGTCCTGTTTCTTCTTTTCTTTCTTCTCTTTGAGACGTCGTTTCGCTTCGGCAAGGTCCTCCAGCTCCTGCGCCGCATCAACTTGTCGCTTCTCCTCGTCCTCGCGCATCCGCCGCTCCTCATGCAACCGCGCCCTCTCCTTCTCTATCGCGTCCTTGTCACCCTGCTCCTTCTCCTCTTTCTGTCGCTTGTAGGCGTTCTCGCGCGCCTCCAGGTCGTCGACGAAGTGCCTGCGCTGCTTGTCCATGGCCTCGTGCTCCTGCTTCCGCAGCAGGACCGCCTTAATAGCATTGTCGTAGGCGGCGCGCGCGGCGGGTTCGGAGAGAACGTCGCGGGCGCGCTCGAACAGCTGCCACTTCTCGGCATCGAAGTTGTCGCCGGCCTTGTCGGGGTGGTACATCAAGGAGCGTTTTCGCCATGCGCGGTGGATGTCGTCTTTCGCGGTGAGGGCGTCGATGCCCAGCAGGTCGTAGAGGTCGACATCTTTCGACGCGTAGTCCTGCGCATACTGCAGCAAGTCTGCAGCCTTGGAGGAGTCCATGGTTGTCTCGTCGGGGGTATATCAGCGATAGGCAGTTGGCGAAGGCCGTGGGCCAAATTCCATGAGCATGAACGATGCGCAAGGGAAGATCGCCAGGCCGGAAAAAAGTATCGAATTTTCAAATTGCCGTGCTATGAGCCGAGCGCAACGCGACGCATGCTGAAAAAGGGTAGTAGAGCTCCTTTGAGGGAATGGTAGTCTAAAGGTTGTCTCGAACAAGACGAATGGGAAACTAGAAGCCTGTCCACCAGAAAAGTCCCCGAGAACTAGACTAGAGATCTGCCTTCCTTCGCAACGCGCGACCACACGTGACCGTGACGTCGTCACCAACGCCAAAGTCCCCAGGCACCCTTCAGAAAGGTTAAACAGTCAAAGACAATAAAGACTGCTCATACCACTCTTAAATAATTCCTAAATGCATCGAGATTTCACTCAGGCTTGAATCATCGACACACATTTCACGGGACTAGATAACTCAGTCTTGCTATATATTGTCCTCCACCTCTCCTCGCTTCATCCAAGCCACTGCCGCTCAAAGGTTCTGTCCGTTCTGCCAATTGCCCATTAATCATTTTCTTCCATATCCCAACGCCTTCAAACAAACCCCGCTTAATATCCCCTATTCTCAATCCTGGAACTAGTCTGTGGCGGTTCCTACTCCTGACAGTCTGCAAATTCGAAGACATTAGGCGTTCCGGCCGACAACTTGAGCAAATGCCGCTCGTATGGGCCGAGTGGCTCTTCCACCATTACTCGCTGCTTCTTGTCGGTGGGCGCGTTCTTCTCGTCTGCGGAGTACTCCCAGACCCATCGACCCTTACTCCAGTCATTAGGGTGTCCGAAGGCATCTTTCCCCAACTCGGGATCCCAGTCGGGGTAGCATGGCACGGGATCTTCGAACTTCTCCTGAGTGCGCTTTACCTTCCAGCTCTTCAACAGGGCGGGACAGTCCCAAACAGCCTTATCGTCGAGACCGAGACCCTTGCAAGCCAGACGAATCCGCACCGTACTGTGAATCCGTTCGTTGGTGTCCATGAGGAACCTGTCAGCGTCAAGCTTTGTCTTCGGATCTGTGGGCTTGTATAGTCCAGGACTTCTGATAGTCTGACCAGAAAGCTTGTACAGGAGGCTAGAGGCCTTGTTGATAGCGCCAAGACCCCAGGGGCGAATTGGGGAATTGCTTTCAAAGATCGAGTCGATCGCCCACTGCCCAGGCATTCCCTTCTTCTTATTCTTTCCCTTCAAGGCCATGGATGACGTTTCGTAGTACGCCTTTGTCTGGTCGAAGACTCGCTCCAGCGACGGCGTGTCAAACTCTACACCCACAGATGCCAACTGGTCCATCATCCCTGAGCAGGAATTAGTACTGCAAAATCACCCTCCCGAGAGAGAACCAAGGTCCCAGTCGCGAGACGGGCATCTCGTGTTTCTCCCGGGTTTTTGAAGACTTCTGACTTACATGCTAGGGTGCAGTTGGCCATTCCCTGGTCCTCCCAACCACCACCACAGTTTGCATGGTTCCCAGGGAACCACACTTGTCTCAGATCCGTTGTCAGTTTGTTGGCGGAAAGCCTCTCCCATACCGCTGGAGTGAACGCTGGACGAGTCTCATCCAAGGCGAGGGCGTGGAAGGCATGTTCGATGCGGTCCGACAGGCTCGTGTCATGCCACTTATATGTACTCTGAAGGTCAGTATGGAACAGATCCAGAAACAGGCGTGGATGGACTTATTCGTCATTATCGGCGCGGATTCCCAGCTTGTCCAGCCATGCAATACGCGGGACACCTAGGCTGCCGACGGTGTCCCACACACAGACGGCCTTGATCCTGATCAGCTCGCCGTCTCCTCCGTCTTGCTTGACACGAGTATAGCCCAGCTTCTCCAGACGAGCTCGGTACTCCTTGGCCGCGCTTGGGCCCTTGGGCTTGTTTGGGAATGGCACGTCGGGAAATGGGTCCTTGTAGTCGGGGTCCATCCAGTGCTGCATATCCTTGAAGATTGGATAGAAGTGCTCAACGCCCTCTCGCGTGAGGAGACCTAAAGCACCAACCATGCCAGCTACTGACCGAACAGTGAAGGCGCCGCGAGAGTATCCGACCAAGATGATCTCATCGCCATCCATGTAGTTGGCACAAAGGTAAGAGTACGTCTCTCGCATTCGCTAAGAACGCTGTTAGTCCGCGCTGTCTCTCACATATCGTTGGACAAGTACCAACCTCAGAAAGACCCAGACCGAAGGCGCCTCCAGTGATGCTGTCGAGCGTGTTGCTACCAGTCCCGACACCAGACTCGTAGGAGATGATTTGGAGCTTGCCATCACTGCACTTCCGCTTGAAGCAGCGGGATATACGAGTGACGTTGGAAGGAACCTGAAGAGTACCTTCAGACTTGAGAAACCCGGGCTCTTCGTATCCATTGTCGCTATTCATCCACGTTCCATCGCAACAGGCGATCAAACGCTTAGTTGTTACAGGGATGTTGGAACCCATGACGAAGGGTGTCAGAGGCGGTTCAGATTTGATTGGATACTGAGATATCTTGACGATTGCAGCCAGAGCATTCAAAGTTTGAGAGGAACGGGGCCTGAAGCAACTCAAGATGAGTGGTGGGAGACCTAACAGCTATATACTCGCGCAAAGGAGACCGCAACGGAAAAAGAGGTAGCTGGGAGACAGTGTGCCAAGGCAATTAAAGCCCGGACAAAATAAGCGACACAGCCAAGAGTAGCCGCGACAAGCAACGCGCCCCAAACAGCCCCATCAAGAAACCAAGACAATTGTGCACGGAGTAAGCTGGGAAATGCGCCATGTCTTTTCTGAGGATAGCAATTTGACGGCATTGTTCATGACAGGTGATTTCCATTGAAGCCTGTAGGGAGGTCAACCCCCAACCAGCACTTCGTCCCATTGTATCATCCGCCTCCTCCTGACGCCCAACGGGGCTCCGGGGGTTGAGGTTGACAGAGAGAAACAGCTAACGCGAAGACTCCTTTCGAAGCTCTCATGTCCTGTGAGAAGAGAACGCTCCTCAGTAGCCCATGAGAAATTCCGGCGTCAGCCACTCATACCGATCAGCATCATTTACTCTACAGCCCGTCCAGGGCTCCGGCTTTGCTAAATTGCATGTCTCTGTGCCTCAACTCCCCAGTTCCAACCAAGTCCATCAGGTCAGGGTATGCTGAGTCCCCCGGTCGACCTTGTCGGGGACCTCCCGTCACCGGTAGCGAAGCCTCGCGGAATCCACAGCAGAGGACGAACGACAGGCGGGCGTAACGACGCTGCTGCCGCCGAACGGGTCCTTGCTCTCTGCCGCCCTTCAGACTGGTAACAGCGCGAGAGCTTACGACGTTCAACAGCGCGTAGTCCGCCCTGCCAGCCCGTCTCTGGCTGCCCGGCAGCGCCATGTCTCACCACCGGCTCCTTGTGTCTCCATCACAGCCTGTCAGGATTGGAGAAGATGGCGGATCGACACTGTCCACGGCGCCACGTGTCTGCCGTGATGAGCACAGCGGCACGCAGAGACGGCTGGTCAACGCCCATCTCCGAGGCTAAAGCCCAATCCTAGGGGCGCATTGCACAAGGGTGAAGAAGGGACTCTGCCATGCCAGCCCGTGGCCAAAATAAATCCTACACTCGCTGGTTTCCCCCCTGTGCTCTTCTCGCTCCGCCACTTCAGCCCTGCTGCAGCGTACTCCAGGCCTGGGCGGTTTTCAGTTCGCCGAGCGGGTCACAGGCCTGTCCTGGTGATCCCCACAGCAGCGGTGCCGGGGTTGAGAAAGGGCGGGATTCGATTGGTGTGGATTGCATTCAACGGGGGACGATAGATTGGGTTCATGAGAAGTGATGGGAACTCGGGATGAACAGTGGGTATTACTGGCCAGCGGCTGCACAACACCATAGCCTTCCAATTCCACGCATCATTCAACATGGAAAATGATGGCAATCCAGATGAGAGTTGGGGTATCTTCTTCCTACTATAATAAGGTTTTGTATACACAATCATAGAGCGTTCCATGTTTTCTCTTTGTCGATCGGTGGACCGACTAATGCTTCTTCTCGGCTTCTAAGCCTTGCCTCAACCACTCAGGCACAAACGCCTTAACCTTAACGCCCGTCTTGCTGCCCTCTTCCCCCCATTCCAACACAAATTCATCCTCGGGCTTGAAAGCTGCAGCCGCCGTCTCCCCGGGGAGGACAACGTCCGTCATGATTTCCAGACGGCACAGGCCCAGCCCGATGTTGCCTACGCCCTTGAGCCACTTGCCCGCACTGCGGCCGCGCTTCTCGAACCGGCCGATACTCGTGCCTTGCGGGATCATGTCCGCTGTCGTACTCTCGAGAGACGCGCTGTCCGCGTGGTATGCAAGCGTCATCGGGGCTGCGTGGTCCTTCTCGTAGACCATGCACGGCAGGATGCGCTTGCGAACAACACCGCGGTGCCTAGTGCGGATCGTGAGCTCCTGGCCGACGTAGCAGCCCTTTCGCCAATCGATCCCGTTCATAACGTCCACGTTGCTCTCCTGTGGCAAGGAATGCTCCTTCGGCATCTCGTCCTGGCCCTCCGGTACGCCTTGTAGATATCGTCGAATCGTATACGCATCTTCGGTGCTTCGCTCGAGGTCAATCTCGGGTGCCTTTAGGTCCAGCCGCGCAAACCGGTAACCCAGCCCGGGCACTCGAGGGTCCTTGAAGGAAAGCTTGGTAGATTCCACAATCGAGTCCCAATTGGTTTTGGCTGAGTCGTCCCAGGCATGCCAAACGCTCGCTTCATCCTCGGCTAACAACTTGACGGCCAACTTTGCTCTCAACTTATATCGCTTGATATGCTTTGCCAACGTCTGCGCTTGGTCGGCATCCACCTCGATCAAGAACCCAGGCTCGTCCCCCGACGCTCCCAAGGCGCTATGGTTAGGGTACACGAAGACGTCGTAGAGCACCCTGCCTGTGGCGGTCAGGAACGCCGTGTAGAACCCGTCCGTCCTCGGCTGTCCATCCTTAGCAGTGACGCTGGCCGTCACGATTCCCTGTAGAAACTTTGCCGCGTCTGGGCCAGCAATGGAGATGAGCCTTCGTGACGAGAGGGACGTGAGGCCGGTTGCGGCGGGGGGATGCGGAGCGGACGACGGCAGGGAAGCAAATTGGCGACGGCAGCTGCGGCAGACGGGGCCCGGGGCCAGCCCGCGAGCTAGGGGGCGTTTCGGGAGATGTCGCATGGCTGCGGAAGTAAATGGTTTTGAAGTCGAAGTCGGGATGGGAGGCGTTGGCTTGGTCACGGGAGTCGTTTTTCGACATGCAAGCGTTGTGAAAACTTCCGGCCCGCAATGGCCGATGACGTACCGAAAGGGTGGGACGTGCACGTTGAGCTCCTCGGTCGATCAAAAATGGCGTCCAAAAGCCGAGCACCGAGGGCGAATCCCCACGACGATGAGTAAGATCAATGATCGACGGCTAATGCGTTCTGGGCCGAAGAGTCGTATCGGCGTCAGCTCTCAGAAGCCGTAATACCGAGTCTAGGCCGGTAGCGGACTTATAGACGAGGCACCACGAGGACATCAGGACATGGCCGTGGTTGGGCAGAAGAGTGCACGATGCTACGGCATAAATTAGTGTTTCGGATTAGACGGAGCATTGAGAGGTTTATCTCCGTGAAGAATAGCAAGATAGAAGATGCAATTCAAAGTCGAAAGCGTAACGTTAGGAGTTCACTACTCTAAGATTAGACCAAAGCTGGCCAGCGAGAGCTCATCATCACTCATGGTCGATTGCGTCACCAAAGAGTTGAACAGCTCGCACTCGCTGCGAAACGGCCTTGGTCAACTCGGAATTTCCATGAAAACGTCTCAAGACAAATCCGTAACTGCGCTGAGTCGATCATTGTCCAATTCGGATCGATCCCAAGCTGGCGGCGTGCCGATTGCATCATGCCTACTCCCGTAGACGGCATTCGATTGCTTGCATGACGTCTGGGTTCCAGTATCGGATGACGACCATAACTGGCTTCAACACCAGGGCGTCCAAGGACACTGATATGATATCAGGTTATATCGCTACACCTTTCCATGTGGCAATTACTCAAAGTTGCGCTCCTTTGATGGCTGATCTGCCAAGGAAGTTACTCAGATGCGATCACTGATCCTGACTCGATGATCCCGACATGAACTGCAGCACTGCGTGATTCGACATAATCAATGCTATGACAGAATGTAGGCAGCCCTCAAGCTTGACAATTGTATCCTGATGATGTGCTCGTATTGTACCGTAGAGGAGTAGCAAGAGCCAAAAGATCTCTGCCCCAAGGTCACCATATTGTACGGTGTCAAGATTATTAGATCAGACCAGCTGGCGGTTGCCAATTCGGTCCAGCCTACCCCAGATAACGACGTCTCGTGTCCGTCGGGCAATTGGCCACATGCACCCTCATCTCAGAAGGGTCTCAGATAAGCGTTGCGCTGTTGCGGGTGCGGTTTGCGGGTGCGGGTTTGCGGGTAAGCCATACCCCAGAGTTCAACACCGGGGTTCCACAGGGCGATTGTCAGCCGACCCTCTCCGCCTGCATAAGATAAGTTGCAAGCATAACGCATCAGCACGAACATCCCCCAGCAGGAAGCGTTATCGACACGCCGGTGATATGATAATTATGATATGACTCCCGATCCGTTGCCCCAGACTCTCCCCCCAAGCCCCGCGCGAGTCGAGGGCACATTGCACACTATGACCGCAAAGGACAGCGTCCAGTCACCGTTTCCCAGGCTAAAGTCCGATTTCCGGCCCCGGCTGCGGTCGGAAGGCGACCACGGAGGAGGGTGGGGCATTTTGGTCACCTGGACCGAAAATGGCCCGGCCGTGGTACCCTCACGATGGTGGCTGATCGAGTCGGCGTGGTTGACCGAGGATGAAGGAAACATTCTTGGAAGATTGCAACGGTGTGATTGACCAGGAACCCGCGGACAGAAGATCGGGTTGTTTTCCAAGGACTCCGCCGGGGTTTTTGAGGGACCCCCTTTCCCGGAACCCCGCGGGCCCGAATGCCCAGGCTCGCTCCCGCATCCGCTTTCTGTTATCCCTTATCAATCTCATGATGCAGATCAGCTGGCCTAAAATCCCCGATCCCCAACCAACCGCTAATCTATAGTACACTCTGTGCGAAGTAACCTCGGGGCGCAAGGGAATAGGACGGCTAGTTCAATGGCCGGCAATACGTACGCGTATGTAGTAGTCGCGGCCATGTCTCCGTTCCTCCTGGGAAATACGGATGTGTATTCGTACCATGTACGAATACTCCTCCCTTTTCAGCGGGGGGGCGTCTCGGTTCGCATGAACACTTTGTGGCTGGAGCAGTGGCCCTTGAATTCCCCTTTCACCGCGCCCCTTCCCGGCCCCTGGGCGCAATCCCGTATACGAATACACGTGCCAGCACGACCAGTTGAGACATTGGATTCACAGGAGGTTGCTCCTTGCGCTATCTCAGTCGGTCTTTCGTGCACACCGCACGCAGACAAGCGGTCAGTCCAACTGGTCCGGCACGCTATGCGCCCTTGCATGATGGTGCCTGGACAGTACCGAACCGTGATGGAGCTACACCGGGTCTTGGCGACAGAGGGCGAGGGCAAACAAAAAAATGTCTGCGGTACATAGATTCGCCTGGAAGCATCTCCATGATTCCACAACGAACAAGGAAGTGAAAGACGCAAAAAGAAAATTTTCTCCTGTTTCGATCGGATCATGGAAATGGCATTGGGCATCCAGTCACGGCAGCAATGCTCAACAAGGTTATGGGTACGGCTCCATGCTGTTACGTCCTCGCCAGGCTCGCAGCCCAGCAAACGACGTATCACCAGTCCTCCCAGGCTGGCGGCCAGTCACTTAAGATCCGAGGCCCGCGCGTATTGAAGTTTTGTGCATGGCACACCCCTGTCCGCTGGCCCACCGCCCTAGCGAAAGCCGCAAAAAAAGGGCCTCCGCCCCACTGCCACGCCCCGGCGGCGATAGTCTCATGGAGCCGTGGGAACGGCGGACGCCCAAGGGCGCTCAGCAGAACGGAAGAGCTTTTTCTAGTACGCAAAAAGAACCGAAAAGCGGGAACGGGAGCCGACACTTGCCCAGCCAAAGCTCCGCAATCGAAAGCGGGAAGAAGAAAAATTCGGCATGAGGCGAGGAGTCATCGTCACGGCGCCGAGGGCGAGCCGGCGTTGCGCCCGAGGAGAAGAAAAAAGCGATGGCCTCGGTTGGGCGTGGGTTTCGAGGAATCAGTTAGTAGATGTTTTTTTGGCCTTTTCTGTCGCCTGATGAACGCCCTTGGCCAACGACACAATACGCCGCCTTGGCGCGGGCGGAAGACGGGGATTAGCAAGCTCCGAGCTGCGTCCGCAGGCACGCCGTAAAAGCCAGGGAGCGGGAACGAGAGCGAGACAGGGCAAGACATGGCAGCAGCCTGAACAGGCAGCGAGACGCACTGAACAGTGCCCTGCAAGCTGCCGCTGGTGCCTTTTTTGCTTCTGCTGGGCCATCTGCGCTGGCAATCTTGAGACTTTTGCGCTGACATAACCCAATCCCATCCGTCATGGATCGGTCTTGAGCTGACAAACCCTGCCAACTCCGATCGTTGGGGGAGTGACGAGACGCTGATTGGCCGTGGCCTTCTGCCAGATGGCCGAGATGAATCATGCTCACCAAGCCAAGCAGAAGCCTGCAGTAGAGGGCGTGCGAGCAGGGGAGTGCGTCCAACGCCGCCGAGCGCCCGCGCGCCGCACCTTTCGCAAATCCCGAGTCGCGCGGGGCGCGCGGCCCTTGATCAACCCGATCCCGATGTCGCCAAATGGGCTACGATGGCGGAGGGCCGACTGCAGGCGGATTCAGATGGCGTCAGTTCTTATCGCCATGTGTTAGCTGTGAAACAGCGGTCACTCTAAGCAGGGCACAATTGTCACAAAGGCGAGAAATGAAGAGTAGAATGTTTTTTTTCAAGTGTTTATTCAATTGAATTCTAGGTGTCATGCACCTGATCCTTGGGGTTGCCCCCCTGTTCTGTTGTTTTCCGGTGAACTATCTACCATTTCGTGGGGCCTCCGTGAAAGCCGCTGCCACTCAACCCATATTCCCAGCCAGTGGTGCTCCGGGAGCGGCAACTCGCTCTATCGTTATCCCCATATCCGCCGGTTGATGATCCTTTCTCTTGAGTGGTGAAAAGCCTCCTGTAATGTGAAACAAGACATAATGAAACGAGTATATCCGTGCAGATGTAAATGCTGCTGTGCTTTTTTCCAAATCCCCTTGTGGTATCCGATGTATAGTAAAATGAGAAACGCCGTGCCATGCTGTCATCGCTTTTTTGCAGTAGAAACAAAGTCGTCAAGGTGGTGTACAAGTCTATCGTTTGAGAAGAGGCTCTAGTAGACCGTGATGGCCGACACCAACCTCGCAGGGTTGCGGGCTGGTAGGTAGAAGTCCTCTCCGTAGATTTGTCCATCTTGTTGTGACTGCTTCTTGGCGTCCTTCTCATTGAAGTCGGCGATTGTGGGTTGCGGGGGCGATGGCGGCATGGAGTCGTCGTCGGATGAGTCTGAGTAGTCGTGCTCGACAAGCTCGGGTGGTGAAGTGGAGTGTGAGTGTGTTCGGACGAGCTCGAGCTGTGCGTAGTCCTCCTCGAGGTCGTCTTCCTCCATGTCGTCGACGTGGCTGATCTGGGGAACGATGGCCTTGGCGGGAAGGACTCGGGCGGAGACGGCGTTGGTCATCTCGACGTCCTCATCGGAGTCGTAGTCGTCAGAGTCAGATGAGTCGGAGTCGTACTCCGCCTCGTCCTCCTCGGCGATGGCGCTGTCGGCCCACTGGACATGGCGGTCCTTGGAGGTGTTGGCACCGCGGACGGACTGGTTGAACCAGCGCTCCTGTTCTCGCTCGGCATCGGCAAGCTCGAGCATCAATGAGTCGAGGAGGTTGGCATGTCCAACGAGGAGGCGGAGATCGTGGTCAGGCTGGGCAGCCTCGCGAGAGAGCTTGGCCCGAGCCTTGTGGGCGAGGTAGTAGGTCTGAGTGACGGACATGTTCTTCTTGATGGCAGTCTGGCGGAGAGATTGCGAAGAGGAGGCAGTAGGCCTATGAGTGTTTGTGATTGTTGATGTCGACATGGTGAGAGAAGATGTGATCAAGGGTGGATGTGTGGCCCTTTTGATGGTTGATGGTTGACCGTTGTGAGTCAAGGCAACGATCCCGTAATCGGCAAGCCTGGTTAGTGGCAGGGGTGCGCGGTGGTGACAGTGACTTGATGGATTGGGTGATGCTAGCCGGGTTCTCGTGGTTGTGGAAAAGACTCGGCGTTGTGGGGTAGATGTTGTCAGATACTTCTTGCTTCAGAGTTGTCGAAGTGTAGAATAGATGTCGTGATGATGTCTTGTTCTGAATGATGTGAGATGACTGCTTGGATACTCAAACCGAGAACGGGGGCATCAGAATCTTTTTAACTCCAGTGATCGCGGAGCACTCGGCGGCGGTGCCCAGCAGCGTGGAGTTCCAAAGGCCGCGCCCCACATACGGACTTTGCAGGCGGACCCGAGCAGCGCGAGGGAGGGGGGGTGCGTGTCTTGGTAAGGAAAGGGCGTGTGAGTGGAGGGCGTGCGGTACGTGGATGACTCGAAAGGCTCCGATGATGAGTTGACGAAGCAGCACCAACGCTGTCCGAAATTCACACGTCCTTGGCACTGCGCTGTGAGCCATGGCCCCCCTGGAAGTGGCTTTTTGGCACCGGGCTCTGGCCTGCCCACGGGTCGGCGGAGAGTTATCAGCGTCCGAAGCGAGAGCGACGGCCACTTGCAACAACGCTGCGACACACTGGCACGCACTGCACCACACAGCTCACACACGCAGAACCTTCGAATAGGCTACTCATGGTTGCCCCGGATCCCCCAGGTCCCTCGCCAGCCATGGGTACTTCGGGCTGCCCGCAACCCCGGCGCACGGGGCCAGGTACCCTCGCTTGCCCCTGTACGCGCCCTCGCTATCTCGGCGTTCCAGCGTCCAGGGCTTCTGAACTTGAAAAGCTTCGCCTCCTCGGTGGCCGCGCACTCTCCTAGGCTGGGCGCGCCTGGTTCCGTTTTGGACGGGTATCCCAAGCGGGTGCGAGATTTCGGTTTGCTTCCCCCCACCGCCCGCATGCCGGACTTGTTCTGGCAACCTTCGCACAGGGGACGACGGGCTCTTGCCAGCAACCCTGATTCCTAAGCCGTGAGGCCCCGCCAGTCGTTCAGTCAGCGGTGCCGGGTTGCGGACTGCTTAGAAACCCGCCCACACCCACCACCCACAGTCCACGCGCACGCGCACACTAATCACTAATTAACGCTACGTGCGTGCTTCGCACAGAAGCACCTCTCACTGAATGTTTAACGGATTTGTCGTTATGCCCGGCGGAGCTAGACGGACTTGGGAGGGCATTTGCAAGCCATCCAGTCCGCATTTCTCAGCAACCGAACTTTATCGTCTCGCTCCGACGATGGATGACTCCTCACGAACGAACTGTGACTCTGGCTGTCTCCTGCCTTGACGGACCTCAATTCCGCAGTCCGTTCTGATTGATTGATTGCGTGCTGACTTTGCGCCCTCCACCACCACCGTTATGTCTCGTCCCTTGTCACGATGACCGCCTGGATGACCTGTCCTCCAGGTCGGCACACGGCACAAGGCCCACCATATTAGAAGGAACTTGCGAAGCAATGAAGCGGAAGCACGGCGCAAGATGGCTATCCGTTATGTCCTAACGATGATGCTCCTTCGGCCGACCATGTGCAAAGCCCGTGTCCGCGGAGCACAATGATTCCTGCACGCCCCCGGGAGCTCCGCCTCCCCTGGCGGGACAACGCGACGAAACCGAGAACCCGAAAACCCAAGAAGGGGGATGGGGAGCGAGAACGAGGACAGCGACATCACATCTCCGGGCGCTGCCACGCAAACCGGTACGTACAGGACACGGAACACGGCATGGGCCTTGCTGGCTGCCCTGGGGGGGTACCAAAATACGTAGGGCTGAGAAAAGTGGTGACCTGGACCGTATCACCGCGAGAGCGAATGCGACCCACAGCGAGAGTAAAGCGACGAAAGCGAACCAATCAATGGCTCCCTCGCGGCCAAAGTACCATGATGATTGGGGCTTCTCGCCCACGTAAGCTTCCATTCCTCGACAGCAAGTCGTTCGTCTATCTCCTTGGCCCATTGGCCTCGACGCAGTATGGCATCTCGATCTCAGCCTGGAAGCTGTTTCGTCACGAATCGTGGCATGACGCTGTCCCGTTGGGGCTTTGATCGGGCATTGGAACTGCGCCGCCATCCCTTCCCCTATCCATTCACATGCGTACTCATGCGTACTCCAGCCACGCACCCCCCCACGTATGTCTCGTCCAAAGGGGAACAGTAATGATCTGCCCGGTAAGGCAGCAGAATTACAGGTCCCGAGTAACACAAAGATGCTCGGTTCTGCCTTGAGTATTCGTAATTTCGTAGTTCGTATGCCGTTTCGCACCCGGGACGCGGCACACGGCACCGATTCGGCCGCCTTTTTTGGCTTCGGTCGGTCGCTGGATGCTCCGCGCTCCCGACTCCGTTCCCCACGCCACACGTTAACTCTGTCCCTCTGCTCTCCAGCTTCCTCCCCCTCCCCTTC
>JABSTB010001345.1:0-15930 GCA_013756995.1 Neonectria neomacrospora | reverse complement strand
GGTGAGGGAGAGGCTGTTCGGGTCGGTGGGGGTCTCGGGCGCGGCTTTGCCGAGGAGCTTGCGCATAATCTTGGAGTCGCGATTATACATGGTTGGGGAGAGTCAGCGTCGCTTGGGACGCCATCGGGGCTCGGTTCAGAGGGCAGGCCTGGGCATGTTGCAGGTTGAAGCGACGTGGCGGTAACGATGATAACGAGGTTGCGAGCGTCTTCGAGGTAGAGGCTCTGGTGGCGTGGAGATGGGAGATGGGATGGAACTGTCTCTAGAGAGTGGAGTTGCGGAGGGATCGAGCTTGAGTGGGGCCGATGACGGATGCTGTTAGTGTAGTCGCCGCGGCACACCCCGTGACACTAACAAACGTCCCCCATTCACGGACCAGCCACCTGGCAACAAATTCGAGATTACACAGATCTGTAGAAGCTTGCAGTGTTCAACGGTCTAGAACGGCACACAAGTTTATATGTTAGGGTAAGCAAGGGCCGTACAAGAGGACTGGGATTGTGCTGCCTTGAGCGAGCAAATCCAGGCTGATCAAGGGCGATGCTTCACAGGCCAAAGGTGTAGCGCAACGATTACAAACATTCCAAACCACTAAAGACTACAGCTTAAAAACATGGTTTATGTCCAGGAGCGGTAGTATATGTGCTTGTAGAGTCCCATGAACCATGGCTTTACCGGAACCCCTTGCATCACTTTCTGAGTCCACGTTGACTTTGAAGAGGTCACCCATGTCAGGAAACTTGTCGCCCGACTTCTGAGCCAATGCATCCAGCACTTTGATATGCTCTCCTTCAACTCGGCTTCAACCAGTTCCGACTTCGCAAGACGCTTCTCGAGAGTTTGAACGCGCGATCGCTCCTCTTCGAGTTCTGTGCGGCATCCTTCCAGCAAGGACTCCTTGGCGTTGAGCCGGGTCGTTAAATGATGCTGTTTATCTTGAAGGTCCTCCACTAATGAAGCCTGTTCTTTTGCAAGACGGTGGAGCGTCTCGTGCTCTCCCTGGGATTTGTTTAGTTCATCCTGGTAAAACTGCAGGCGACGATTGGTTGTGTCCAGTTCATTCCGTAAAACTCGGTCCGTTCCATCCCGTACCTTAGATACGTTTCTGAGTGAACCAGTCAGGGTCTTAAGGTCGCCTTCTAGTTTTGCGATGGCGCATCTTTGCGCCATGTTCCTGTCTTGACTATTTTGCAGCTGGGCTACCAAGGTCGTTACTTTGGTATCGCGATTCTTGACCTGCAGTTCCAAATCGTGTGCAATCTCCAGCAGTTTCCGTCGTTCTTCATCTCGGCCTACAAGCCTGTTCTGAGACTCCACGATCGTCCGATTTGCAACACAGATCGTAGCCTGGAGAGAACTGACATGCGCCAGGAGTTGATAGTGCTCGGTCGCCGACTGAACGTCCTTCATCCATTCCACCGCAACCATTTCAATTTGATTCCTGTGACCAGCACAGAGGCAGAACCAGGCAAGTTTATGCAGCATCTCCATTGAGACGGCCGCTGGCCGCGTGTTTGACATTGACCAGAGCAATTTGTTGATGTTTGAGCGTTCCAGTTTTCGCCCCCTCGCGCATCGTGCGCGGGTCACGTTCTGACCGATACACTGCAATTCGTTCATATCCAACCAACTTGCTGCGTCCCAATATTTTTCAGGCATTATGTGGTAGGGGAAAAAGAAAAAAAAGCCGTAGTCCAACAGTGCCAAGTTTCTTATACTCAAAGGTTGGAGATAGAGGAGCGGCGTTCAGGGTGAGTAGTCGTATTCTTTGAACATGAAATCGAGGGCTTCAACAAAGAAAACACCAAAACGCGGAATTCTGGAACGGAACAAGGGCGACCTATATACCCTAACGACGACCTCTAATCAAAAGAGGCCTGCTTATGGCTGAAAGACCAACCAACAAGCCCCCACTTCCTCCTAGTTACGGTTAGCCGATAGACTATGCATGCGGCAAAAAGGAGCAATACCAGCCCCATCAAGCCAACATTCTGAGACGAAACTGATGTTGAAGTGATTGTGAGAGGCCGAGCGGATGCGATTTCTTCACCTATTGCCATCACTACGTGACTGATTGAATTCAACTAGACAGACTGCTGAGCTGCTTTACAGAAAAGAATCAGAGTGAAGGTATGGAATCTTCGGCCATGAGGTTGTGAATACGGCGGCGCGACCACCCACTGTGCTCAGGACCAACAGGTCCGTGCTAACAGCCCTGGCTCGCAAGGATTCCAGCAAGAGGGGGGTCAGCTACAATTTGCCTTCCTATTTCGGATCGCGTTATTTGTGATGTTGTCGATTGCGCAATCCTATCTCCTGCATGCTGTATACTCGAATGATCCGTCTCATGCTGCGATCCCAGAAGTGTGGTCATTCCAGGCTTACTCGACAGGAGTTCAACTCTCGACAAGGAAATAAACACGATGATCTTGAGTTTGTCTCAACGTATATTAGCATCCTGCGGAAACTCAAGTGAGATCTTAGTAGCCGCAGATGGCCGCTTTTAAAGCGTCCTCGCTCCCTTCGTTTGACTATTTAGTGATCTAGCTTCGAACTGTTCGCTTTCCTCAGTCTCCCTTCAAACTGACCATGAGAAGTAGTTGCCAGATTCCACCCAAGAATTGAGGATCAGTCCTCTTGCGCAACATAGCCTTTGACTGGAGTAACCTTGTCTCCGATCCCGAACTGCAGATGCAGGTTTAGCAAGAGAAAACTCAAAAGAAAGCGTTCTTAGAAATGTGGAAATAATTCAGGCTTGACAGTCACATCTTTAGGGTAGATTGTGTCTGGATCCCCAGTGTCATATCCAAATTTGACAAAATATACCAAGCAATCCGTAAATTGTTCCTTGAGGAAGAATGGCTCATGTGTGCCATAGATGTAGTCCCAACTGACAGACTTGAACCCTCCATCCAGCAACTCGACCCCGACGGTCTCAGCTCAAATAGACTTGTACTCTCGCCAGGGCAGATTTTGGCTGTAGCCGATCAGTGTTGTACTAAGCTGGCTTTTCACAAGTGCCAAAGTAAAGACTCTTGAGTCCCTCCTGACCCAAATAAATGGCATTTTTTGTCATTCCCGCCCCCCAAGCCGATAAGGAAATACTTGGCGGGTTATTCCTCTCGCCGTAACTTAGAGACGCGAGATGGAACCTTCTAGTTGTCCACGTACAGCCCGGCCTGAAGAAAGGTGGTCTACTAATCTAGGTCTTGCAGTTCTAACGCCGAACGAATGTAGTCCATGACTGCTGCTTTGGAGTTGAAATGCCAGTTGTTCGTGTATTCTCCCTTCGTTCAATGAGTAGTGTTGTTGAAGGATGAATAAGCGTAGCGCTCAAGGATGTGGCCGACTGTCGCAGCTGCCAAGGCAAGGTTTTTACGACACTGCAGTTTAAGGCTTTTGGAAACCCATGTAACGGCAGACGGTGTCTTGGGATCTCGGGCGACTCCTCAGACTTTCTGTCTAGGCTCAAGCAGAGAAATGTCCGCAACGCTTTCGCTTTAATTTCCCGTGACACCAAGAACAACCATGATCTTTTCAAACATCTTCATAGAATGGAGGTGTTTATGTGGACGAATGAATGCCAATTTTATGACGGTACTGATGTATTCTGGGAGAGGTAGTTTAGAAACACTCAGTACCAGCTCGGCCCAGTTCTCCCACACCATATTAATACTAAAAAGAATACGCCGTTCTTTAATAAATAAGATGAGCTATTAAATCTCGTATTTCCGTATTATTCGTTGTAGCCGACGTTCCAGCGTCCGCAACTCCGCAAGGGTACCCACGAAAATTTACGCCACTCCAATGAGGTTCAATGTGGGAAGTCGATAGCCTCACCGTACCATGATGGCGTTAGAAACCACGTGTTCAATGCATCGCTACCTTCTTTAGGCCCTTTGAGAGCGTGAAACGGGCCGTCTACGAGTCACCTTACTCGTCCCGTAGCAGTTGCTCAAACACGTTCGCTGGTCAACCGAGTGTTTAAAAAGCCTTGCCTACACATGAAAACAACTAACTTAGATCACAATCTCAGCCTTCGAGAAGAGATCTAGCTATTATGATTTGAGTGGAATGGAGTATTCTTTCCTCAGGTGGAGAAGCGTCCAAGTGAAATTGGGGATGGGAAGGGGTGGAACGCTGTGGAGGTTGTTGGTTGAACACGACTTTGTAGAATGCATGAGATATGCTTATGACTGACTATTGGATTTGATGAGAGAAGTAAGGTGTTGCGGTACCAGTTCGAGGCCTGTAGTTTCCACTTGGGGCATCACGACAAGAACCTGTGAAGCCCGGACTACTCTCCGATCCCTAGTCTCTAAGGCCATTTGAGTCGGATTCGGCTTGAAACTGGCCGACCGGAGAGTTATATTAAGCCGCTCCCGAATATTCGCTTTCGTATAATCGCCAGACCCACTTCTTAAAGTTCAAGTGGTGCTGGTTTGCAGGCAGAGTGCGGAATCGTGTACAATAACTCTCAAATTCCGCACAAGTCCGTAAAACACCATGGCGGACAATCGGCATTAGTACTTTAAATCCGATTAAGTGCATAAGTGATGCCAAATGGGCTCAGCTTTTGTCGTGAGCGGCGGAATTGACGCAGCCACAGAGGGGAGAAAATCTCGATTCAAATTACTTCCACGCTAATTAGCACTGAGTGCATTAGGAGAGCAATGAGAGAGCAATCGAATGAGGAGTTGATGGACCGACATGGGGTTCTATTTAAATAGAATCCTTTCTCTCTCAAACTATTCTCTTTTTCTCCTACCAAAGCTATTACAACTATCATCTGAATTCCTCATTCACACATTTCTCACAAGAAACTCACCCATCTTTATATTGCAATGTCTCGATACGAAGCAGCTCACGCCAACCCAGAGGGTCCAGGCGATTCTCGCCCAACAGCATTGCAGATCGTGAAAGATGAAGGAGCTGAATTCAAACTCAAGGGCAAGGTCATTGTTATCACCGGCACCTCGTCTGGTCTCGGCATCGAGACGGTTCGAGCCCTTGCGGCTACCGGTGCAACACTCTTCCTGACGGCTAGAGATCTCGTCAAAGCTGAGACAGCCTTGGCTGGAATACTTGAACCAGAGCGAATGGAACTTGTTCAGATGGACCAGGGATCCTTTGAGAGCGTACGTGCCGCTGCGAAGTCGATTCTCGCAAAGACAGACAAAGTCAACGTCCTGGTCAACAACGCTGGAATTATGGCAGTCCCTGA
Source organism: Neonectria neomacrospora (assembly GCA_013756995.1). Lineage (NCBI taxonomy): Eukaryota > Fungi > Ascomycota > Sordariomycetes > Hypocreales > Nectriaceae > Neonectria > Neonectria neomacrospora. The sequence continues at coordinate 10,706 of JABSTB010001345.1, read as the reverse complement.
TCTTCAATTCACCAAGGACGGCCATGAGTTGCAGTTTGGAACGAACCACCTTTCTCATTTCCTCTTCTTCCAGCTCCTGAAGCCAGCGCTGCTAGCTGCTGCAACTCCCGAGCTTCATTCACGAGTTGTCAACCTATCTTCATCTGGCCATCGAGTTACTGGGATCAACGAATCGGACAACTACAATTTCCAAAAGGGAGATTACAACCCCTGGACATCGTACGCACAGTCGAAAACCGCCAACATTTACATGGCTAATGAGATCGACCGCCGTTACGGATCCCAAGGGCTCCATGCGACAAGTGTTCAACCTGGTGGTGTCGTTACTTCTCTTCAAAAGCACCTTTCTGCATCTGATATAGAGTCATGGACCTCGAACAAAGAGCTGCTCAAACTGATGAAGAATCAGGCTCAAGGCGCTGCAACCACCGTGTGGGCTGCAATTGGGAAGGAGTGGGAGAACAAGGGTGGCAGATACCTTGAGAATTGCGCTGAGGCAAAGCGCGGTCCAGACGACGGCGACTTGACGGGTGCAGGCTATGTCAGTCACGCTTACAACGAGGAGAGTGAGGCCAGACTTTGGGCGGACTCGTTGAAAATTGTAAAATTGACTAATGAGTAGAGGAGTTAAGCATGAGGCGGTGGGTGTGGCGGGTCAGGACTCGGGGAGGACTTTGCTTCTTCGCTTTAAGCAGTACGCATCTCAATATAAGAAGCACATTCTGGGACTTCGCGCTCATGACTTAGGAAAGTTCATCTAGAACTACCTATAGTGTTAAAGCAGCTACGATATTTATCATTATGCCCTGGGCCTTGTAAAAACGTAATATGCGTAAGCTCGGGTGTTGAGCCAGCCAGCCAGCATTAAGTTAGGCGCTGTATCGCCGTCCCCGGCTTTCCCTTGGCCTCACTAGGACCTCAACTCGAGCTCAGAAACAGCTCAGCTTTAGAAAAGAAATGGATTTTAGTGTGCTTGAGCTTTGGAGTATAGTAGCATTGACTAGCTTCCTCTTAACTAAACACGGATGTATTTTGACTCCGCACAAGTGATGTCAAATGGTCACTGTATTTGTCATAAACGCCAGATTTATACTCAGCTACTGCGGAGAAAAAGCTTGCGGATTCAAATTGCTTCCGCTCAACACTAGTACTAAGCAAAATACTCCGGAGCTATAAAATGGCAGATCCCCCGCCTCTGGATGTCAGTAAACGCCTGTAGTTCGGAAAATACGAATGAAAAGACGAACCTGTTGATCATGGCACCAGACCACATCTTAGTTCTCGGGGCCACTGGTAAGCAGCCAGCCTCGCATTGCTTTCATACCGATATTGATAGTCGAATGATTTCTAGGCCTGACAGGCTTGGAATTTTGTTCTGCCGCCCTTAAGGAGGGACATCGGTTGACTCTTTACGTACGAAACCCCGCCAAACTACCCACCGATATCAGTGGCAATACCAGAGTCACCGTCATTCAAGGCACCCTGGAAGATGCATCTAGCCTGGGGCAGGCTACCGCATCTGGTGCCACAATATTTGTCTCGTTCGCAGGACCTGTTGCGAGCTCGAAAGGCACAGTACGTTTCAATCAATCAACCATCATTCTTTCTTTCTTGAGGAGTTCAACATCAATAACTAACAAACTGCATAGCCTGTCACCGATGCGATGAAGTTGATATTCCCACTTCTAGTCGCTAACCATTTCGAGAGGGCCATGGTGCTCGGCACGTGTTCATTCACAGCGCCTCAAGATAAAGGTGCTTTCAAGTGGAGAGCGTCGGTTGTTCTTATCAAGATTATTGGTGGGTCTGCTTTTGACGAGTTCAAAGGACTTGGCGGCTTTGTGACGTCTCAAGACGCCACCCAATTGAAATGGACTCTCTTCCGAGTCCCATTTCTTGGGAATGGTCCTGAGGCACCAGTGAACGCTACATTCACGGGCTCTGGAACCGATGGAATGTTCTTGTCCAGAAAAAGTATGGTGGCATGGGTTTTGAAAGAAATGAGTAGCGAGTCTGATTGGATTGGCAAGGCGCCAGTGTTATCAAATTAAGGATTTATTGGTGTGTTCAGTAGTGTCATAAGAAAGGCTTCGCCTAGCATTTCTGCATTGGCGGCTAAGAATTCAGAAGCTGGCAGCATTTAGCCAATGGAAATTTTACGTTTCCGCGCTGAAAGATCGTCGACCAAAGGCGTGACTTTATTGTCCCGATGTTTGGTAAGGCAACGAATAGTGTCATCTACTGTAGAAAGACACTATTAAACGAGCATACAAGCCCATGCTATAGCGTTGTACTCACGAAGTGAGCAAACCCCCAGTGATGTATTACATCTGATGATGGTCCGTCACAGGGGATGAAAGCACCTGATTTCTATCTATCCTAGCGAGAAAGGAAGGCCTTTAAATGCATGATTAATCCGTAAGAAGGGATAGGAAATGTGTCATCTTGGATGACTAGGTTGTTGAGGACATCAAGGTTCGTTGAGAGAGGTCAAAAAGATCAGTCTTTGGAAGACCAAAGGGCCTAGGAAGCTGATCATGTAGGGGAACCATGTGATATCCTACGCAATGCAACATCATAGACTACATGATTCTTCAACAGATGAAAGCCTAGCTTGACCTAAGTTCGGGGATGAGATCCCAGGTCTGGCTCGCCCCCATCAGCCTAAGCTCAGAACAGCAGGAGCTCAGGTCTAGAAACCGAAACACATTTCAGTTTGCCTGAGTTTCGTCTCCAAGATAACGGTATTATGAGACGAAACGCAAGCTATACTTGACCTAGCACGAATCTCCGCTTTCACGGCCTCTTCGCAGCCTAGTGTCCGCACTTTGGGCGGGAGACTCGGGAGATTCGAAAGAAAGACCGAGCAAGGGATCGCAGCTCTGAAGGAGAAAAGGGCTAAAAATAGAGAGAGCATACCTTTGAGAGGAGCGGGAGTGATAAGAGATACGGCTCGGGGGCTAATACATCTTCCTTCCATCCGCCTTTGTCCTGCCTCTCTTTGTCAAGTCTATTTTTCATTTCCTGCTGTCCACCTATGTAAGTTCAAGCCCTTTCTTCCCGGGTCTTAGTCGGCCGATCCACCATTGCTCTCTTTCCGTCTTGTGTAGAACCTCAACAACCACCACTGCTTGTCGGCGATGCAATTCATTTGTTGCTATTAAGCACATACTTTGGAATTTTCCGTCACCCCGTCTAAATTTCATAAATGTAATGGCAATCCTAACCATGTAGTCAGCCTTAAGCCTCCTTCTAGGACCGGGATCCCTGTTTTCAATCCTTTGATGAAGTCCTAGAACTTGGCTGTGCTTGAATCTTTCTGTGTCTGGAAGTAGTAGGCTCCGGTGCAAGGTCCCTAGCTCCCGAGAAGTCATCGCATTGCGTTGGCGAGTAATTCGTGAGTTTCGTACAACCATGCTACCCCATAGCCCCTTTGTGTCTATCTCTCTAGCTATCTCTCTCTAGCTGTCTCTCTAGCTATTAAATTAACTATTAATTTAACCCCCCATGCTTGTAGTAACTAGCCCACTGTAATTGTAGTATGTAGCCGCTGCTTACAGACTCGCTTTTAAACTTTTAGCATTCGAACTTTTTCTTTTTTTGCACTGGTTGCGAACCCTGCTTGCCTGTCTAGTGTGTAACAACCATGAATTAGTGCCATTATGTATAAATAGAGTCCCGTTTCTCCAAGGCCATTTCTCCCCACGTCACAAAATAGCACGCCCTCACCCTGAAATGGCATCGCAGAATACGTTACCGCCAGAAATCCAGCTCTACATCCTAGAGCGGCTAATGGAACCGCGCAATAACTCAAATGGCTCCGGAAATCGTCTCTCTATCTGCGCTTGTGTCTGCAAACGCTGGCAATTGATTGTGGAGCAAAGAACGTTTCGCCATCTCATACTGCATCCACCTGATATTCAAGACTTCGCACGCCTTGCTCGTCCTTACCGGATGGGCTACATCAAGCATATTCTCCTGGAGATTCCCATCGAAGATTCTGATAGGAAGCCTCGTAATCACACCCTAACAGACGACGAGAATAACGTCATTTTCACGCAAGCAGTCTGGCACATTTGGGAAATTCTCTCCGCTTGGAGGAACCACCGCCTCACAGTTGAACTCGGCATCGTTTCATCATTCGAGACAAGGATGGAGAACGACGATTACAGGAATATCTGCAGAGCGTATTCCAGATTCCTAGAGCAAGGCTCCTCTGAAGCTGCCCTGCCTGATCCACATATTGAGCACTTGAAGCGCTTTCAAGATCCTCCTACTGATCCATCGTGGCTGGATGTGTGGAACTGGCAGAAATGGAGGTTCTTGGGAACAACGCCGCTCGAATTTGACTTTGGCAGACTTCTGGATGGGGAAGATCAAGATACGCGCCATCTTCCCGAGGCAGAAGTCATCGCGCGCCTCCTCATTCGTCGGCGATACTTTCGGAACATCAGTGCCAAGGCTCTCTCTCGGATGTTCAAAGCTGCACCCTGTATTGAAGTCATTCACGTTGAGCGGTGGTGCTATGGCCGGAGAAGAGACGATGCAAAATGGGATATGCGTATGGTATTCCTCACCCTAGGAAGTGATCATTTACACTTACATCCTATAGACTCCGCATTGCTCGGATATGAGTTACCGCATTCACTAAAGCAATTCAGCTTATATGAAGAGTTCAGTACGGGATACCACCAGCGACCAAGGAACATGAGACTACCACGATCAAACATCACACTACTCAAGGCCATGGTTGAAACCAGCCGCCACCTTGAGCACCTCTCTATCTCTTTCGCCATTGACGCCGGGGACTTCTTTTCGCCCAACGCACAACTAGACTGGGGGTTTCTGACAACCATCTCACTGACATCTGATATACTGGTATCCAATTCAAGTGCTATGGTTAACGAACTGCTTGAGTGTATAGCTAAGGCCGTAAAGAAAATGCCTAAGCTCAAGATACTTGAGATTTGGCAATGCAGGACTGGAGAGGCTGGTATCTTCCGATATGAGAAATCAGATAGGTCCAACAACATCATCTGGCAGGGCACTTGGAACTTTGACATGTCGAAGCAGGTGGAACAGGTGTGGCACGAGGTATTTGCCGAACCAGACGGCGGCCTGTATAAACCTAGCGTGAAGGTTATCCGGCTCTCACCTGAAGAACTCGCGAGTTTCGGATCTGTCTTTTCATACCTGAAGCTTACGAATCATATTCTTCATGATTTCTCATGGGCACAGGTTTAGGTCTCCGCATCAAGGGGTTTAGGTCTCCTAGTCAAGGGGTATTGATTAAATTCCTTTGACACTCTCACTACCTCGCAACAGATTGCTTGTTTCAAAGTTGACATTAAGTCTCGGGCTTTTTACCATAAACTGAGCAGCTAGAGATGAATTAGCACACGATGATAAAGCAAATCTTAGGGTTCATACATTGGCCAGTAGGCATGGATCTTCCGATCGTTGAAGTCGTTTCTCAGATCAACCAAAAAGACCTCGACCTCCTCACGACTCCAGCCAAGGCTCCTCGTAAAAGGAGCCATAGTTAGTGCCTCCAGAGCAAGGCTTGCATTCTCGTTATTCCACGCGCCGAGTTCCTTGTACTTCCGTTCCTTGGGCCAGCGGTTAGTTGGCCATTTGAACCGGGTCTCAACCACATCAACAAATCCAGCCTCGGCCATAATATCCTTAAACTTGTTAGTTCTCTCGAAGGAACGTTGTAATTTCACAGCTGCTTCATCCAGAAGGTTACACCATTTGAAGAGTGTGTGATCTTTAGTCAGTGTTCCATCATCGCAGCCCATCATAACGTCTACCTCCTGCAGCTCAACGAAGCCACCTGGAGCAAGGTTCCTAGGTGCTTTAGAATCAAGAAGCACTTTTAAGGTGGGTATCAGCCTTACTTGAAGATCTTTTCGAGGTAAGCTGTCCAGTTTTGAACACTAAAGTTCATGAATCTGCTGTGGATGTAATCGAATGGCTCAGCATAGGTCCATTCCTCGTCAATGTCGTCAATCTCAAACTGGACATTGGGGGGGACGCTGTTCAATTATTAGTTGTGACTGCAGTTTAAAGGGGCAATGTCCATACAAGCTCGGCTGAGTTGGCGACAAATCAACGCCGATGACCTTAGCGTCTTGTTAGCCGCAAATATTCGCCTTCGAAATAGTTAATTTTACCTGGGCATCGGGGTGCTCATCACCGAAATCAATTGCCCAGACTCCTGTGCCAGTGCCCAAGTCGAGAACGCGTTTGACCTTTGAATCGCGGAGATTTGGAGGGCTTAGGCCCAGCTTGTTGTCGAAGGTTAAAAGACATAAATTGTGCTGAAGATCTGAATAGCTTGAGCAAGAATTCTGCAATATTAGCCGAGATGATCAACTGTACCTAGTCTTTCATTCTCTTGGTCATCATTGGGAAGGTTGTATTCTATCATGGGCAGGTTTAATTGTAAGCTTGCTGGCGCTGAAGCGAGTCCGTCTAAACACAGGAGCAACCTACTGCCGTCCTTGTATCGGTGATACGTTCTCCCGTTCTCCTGACGATAATCGAGAATTGAGCTTCTCAAACTTTCAGTAGACGATGGGGTATCCTAATGGCCATGGTTCGTATTAATGATTGTAACCTCTCCATAAAACAGTGAGCAAGAGTTTATTCGTACTTGACCAAGCGCAGAATCCGCATCATCAACGACCTCCACTAAAAGTTAGAACCATGATGCCATTGTTGTAATGGGCTAAACGAACGCTTTCATCAGGAGCGACGAGAGGACCTGCATCAACAGTAGCCATTTTGCTCGAGGGGGAGTTTCTCAACGACACGTGTTGGGATTATTTTCGGCAGCTTCGGGGAATCGTCTCGTGACAAAGTGTTGCGGGAGGGACTTTTTCCCTCATTGGGGCACAGGCAACGCATCTAGTTAAATACCGCCAGCCCCTTGTAGGTAAATCCGCCCTCGGCTAATAACATCAGGTTTGCATTGCATTGTTATCTCTTTTCTCGCAGGACATATGCAAAGGTATGCTCATCGGCACGCAATATCGGACGTGGGTTGCCCATTCCAGGGCTCCCCCCGGAATCAGTCCCGATTCGTAATACTAGCCTAGGTGTTAGTTAAGCGGGCAAGCCCTGTGTGGTGGGGGTGACTTGATTGGCTACAAAAGAGGGCACGAAGGTGTCTGTTCACCGGGATACTTTGCCTATTAAACTTCAGGTGCACTTCACAGAGACTATTACTGTTCTCTTCTAGGCCGTGAAATTGACCAAAAGACATCGAATTTAGCCCGAGCAGCCATCAGAAATGCTCCTCGATGGATTTGCGACTCCAGCAGCACGCCCTATGACCCTCTCAGTTATCGCCCCAGTTCCACTGTATACAATGCCCCTCCAGAAAAAGCACGACTAGCCGGCTGGGATGTGTTCACACCAATCTCGACGACTCCGTACAGGTTACTTAGATCCTCACCAGACAGCGATGCCAACGACACAGAAACAATAGGTAAACCAATGAATAGTGTGAACAAAGTGACAAGAATGCAGAAAAGTAGAGTGGAGTAAGCCAAGATATCCTCCTCTGCTTCATAAAAGCTATTAAGGTTTAGATAAACTTAGCTCGAGAGGGTCAGCTCTAACCATGATGCAGAGACGTTGTATAGGAAATGAGTTCGAAACCAGAACTGTGATAGACAACGGCGGTTAAACGCAGATCTGATATCTATCTATGTGTGCCTTAATCACTGCCTCGTTATCCCACCACATGATGACACACTCGAGACAGGCACGGTAAATCATCATTGCTTCGTGTTTCCCGGTACCTTAATGTTGTATTAAATTTATTCATTTTCACACCCACCAATCTGTCTCTAACTACAAGTCTCAAGGAACATGAAAGTTACACACAGGTAAACACCACCCCGATGTTAAGTTTGGTGGAAGTGGCAGCAACAAGAAGAAGTACCTTAGACAGGGTCTTGATCTTATACTCGCTTTATTACATGACAAGAAATAAACCCCGAATATCCAAACCACCGCAGGAGGACTGGGTAGTATGTTCCCTCTGCAAACCAAAAGTCACACCATAGTGGTCATACCGTCCATCGGAAAGAAACCCCAACGCCTGTTTCAAAGGCCCCACTTTGTCAATTTTAAATCCTTCGTAGTGAACTGTCCAGATGCTTGTAGCCTTTGCCTTCATAGTCGAGGTCGACCAGCCAGCGACTTGGCCAATCTTCTTCGTCGCCGAAGGAAGATGGGCAAGCTTTGTCTCCAAACAAGTCCTTAACATTCTGCGTGTTCTGGGCTACTTCTGATATGAAACCTCCCTGTGGCCTCTTCTGCCGTACAATGGCCGTTTGTGTATGTTGTTCTAGTGTGTGTGGCGTTGCTGGTGGTGTCGTTGAGGCCATCTCGAAAGCAAAGCTTGGCATTTCAGTCTCAACTCGATCAAGGACTTTTCTGAACAGCTTGTCAATTAGACGGGAGCTCAAGTGATTGAATTCCTTGTTATCCAGAAGGCTGGATATAATATCAGACTGTCTGTGATCCCAGAAGGTCCGAAGTTGTGATATAGTCTCCTCGACGTAGTTGCCTGAGAAGCACGACGCAGGCTGGTGTTGATCAGGAAAGACAATGTTCCACATATCATACCACTGGTGTTCGACCGAACGGTTTTGACTAATATAGTCTCTGAGTTGCTTTCGCTGCTTGTCTGAAATCCCATTGAACTGAGGGTCTTCAGCACGATTGCATTGCAGCTCACGTGTATGGTGATCCCTATTTTCAGCCGTTGAGAAAGTTTTGAAGCAGCGGGCGCAGTAGAACTCGGGCTTCAGATGTCTTCTATATATGTGTTGCTTGACATCCTTAGGTCGACGAAGTTCATACTTCAGGCACTCGTGGTACTTTTGGCGGTCTCTCTTGTAAAAAGGACAAGCTAAAGATGTGGGCGTTCTTGATTCGATGTTGTTATTGACAGATTGCTTTTTCCCATCAATCCGTAGAGAGTTCTGGCAGATTCTTTTTGTCGGTCTTAATGTTTCCGCTGCCGATTTGGCCGTGAGAAGTTGCCGTTGTTCTTTCATTATTTCTTTGGATGCAGAGTGCAGTTTGGGGCTGGCAGCGGGAGAAGGAGACGAGGAGGTTTGGCTTAACTGACTACCAATGCCAAAGAACGGATCCTTTTCACACTGCACGACGGTTTGGAATGGGTATGGAGAGGGACCATGTATTCTGTCCAAGCCATACACAGAGGTCTTCTGGTGCTCTTCTGTATCCAATACACTGGAGTTGCTTTTCATCGATGGCACATGGACTGTAGGGGTTTCGGGGTCGCGACCTCGTTTTTCGCCTTTCCAGAGTCCAAAATCATATCAGCACATGATCATATTGCATCCAGATGTATCTAACCTGCTGATAAATTTGAAAGCATAAAGTTTGAAGATTCAGAGCCAGCATTTGCTTGGTGGTGGTTCTCTTCCCCCTGAGAATGTCGAAGGAAATTCCGTGAGAGATCAAAGGAATGAGAATATGCACCGACGTCATCCACAGGTTCCCATTGGTTTGGCAACGGCCGAGGGGCGTCGGGATTCGTTGCTAGTTCACTAGCATCACCAAATCGCAGAGATATTTGTTTGATGTCGTCAGTGTTGAACTGTACTCTGGTGGGGTGAACAGCTGCAGCCTGTGGGAATTGTCTTTCGCCATGTATTGGTTGGAAGGGTTCGCTGAAAAAAGCGGGCGAGATTAGGTCTGCTGAAAGTGAGTCCATGACAGTTACCATACTGACGAAATTATGACTTCTTCAGGAGGTGATGAAATGAGGAAACATAATGTGAATAATGGGGGAATGCGTGCGTGGTTTCTCTGGCTGGAGAAATCGAAAAGCAGAAGGAGAGAAGAAGAAATGCGTGAAGGATATCCCAGTCCAGTCAGGGCAGCGCCCGCTTCGCTGACACAATACAATCAATGATGGGAAATTTCCCCTTTTACATCGAACATGTGGACGACTGTTAGAAAGAAAGAGAATTCCAAGGGGGTGTAACGAAGAACTTCGAGAGTCGTAAAGATTAATTTCAAAGGGTTGGCTGTGAAGGGTTTCACATCGGGTTTGGAGACGATGGTCCTCAACGAGACGCCTCGGCGCCCCATGCATGATGCTTCCATGTGTTGGAATTCTGTGTAGAACTGAACAGCATACCCATGCACCCTGGGAAACTGCCTCCAATAAGGTGGTCCGTGGAAAGGAACAACGCCACTTTCTACCTACCGAATACGGGAGTGCATAGACAGCCAATCATAAGAGAGCCTCACGTACGCAACGGCGTACTCGACATGCGTAGACAGCCAATTATGATAGCCTCACGTACGCAACAGCGTACTCGACAGCCGTAAAGTAGTGCCAAGGCCTTCCAAAACAGCCTAGCGTGTACGGTACGCAGCGGCATACTCCGGGCTCCCTCAATGCCTGAAAGAGAACTGTAAGAAAGCAAGAGGAAGCCGCATTCCTAGGTGATGGCGACGGCTTTCTTTTTGGGTACGAAGCATGAGCATATGAAATCCAGACGAAATCGCATGCTATTCTTGTGTATCTCTCTAAGTAGTGAAGCCAGATGCACCAAAAAGAAAAACCCTCCCAACTCCGTTTCCCCTATCTTCATTCATACTATAAAATGTCAGCTCACCCGAGCAAATTGTGTGATCATGTATCCCCA
>JABSTB010001338.1:0-14582 GCA_013756995.1 Neonectria neomacrospora | reverse complement strand
CCCCAAATCTACCGCCGTTACCACCCCTTCTCCCCGCGCCGCAGACCGCCCTGTTCTCTGCCCCGGCCAATGGCAGCCGTTGCGATTACCTACCGTTACCGAATTACTTCCCATTTGCCCTGTCCCGTCGTCCTCTTTCCTCGGTTTCAGCCGCATCGCGGCCCAACAACCACTTTTTTTTATTTTCCCGCTGACTGACACACCCCCATTTATTGGCCCTGGGTTTTTCTGCCACTGGGCTAATTGCACACCCGACCTTTCGTCCCTCGACTTTTGTCTTAGGCCATTGGAAACAGACCACTTCTCTTGAAGAGTGGAGATGTGCCTCTCACCCTCCCTGTTGTGTCCTTCTGCTTCTCTTCGTTATCCTGGTTGAACATACAGATTACCGGCCGAATTCGCCCGCGTAGATCCAACCCTCCTCCGCTGTGGACAGATGTTTATTGTGCGCAAGCTTGACTTCCCCAGACCCGCCAGGTGTCGCGTGCCCATCAAAACCTCCGAAGTCATGTGACATGTGGCTCATGAACCGGTGGCTGAGGGCTTCCTTCACTCAAAAGCCTCCATTGTCAACGTGGCAATCAAAATCCACATGTGAGCAAGTCTGTTCAGACGCATGTGGCTCAAAGGTCTTCCTAAACTCGGATGTGGCTGAAGATCACCGCTATTTCGATATGTGGCTCATGTTCTTATCGATTGCTTCCCCGCATCACTTGAAATTTTGATCGCACTGTCCCTTAGCACTGTCTCCCCACCGAGAAAAAATTGGTTATCGCAACCTCACGATTGCAGACATCCACTACGGCCAAACGAAACATCTACGTACCCAGAACTTCAAGACCCCAATCCCCAGAAAGCAACGTCAGGATAACAGTACAGAGAATATTTCTCTATCTATCGTCATAATGGGCATCACCACCAGCCAACGGACTATTACCAAGACGCGGCGCAAGACCAGGTGGGTTTCTCCCAATCCGCCCTCCAACGGCACCTCCCATGGCACATCCTACACCGTACAGTATACTGACATGGCTGGCTCCAGGGACGTTGATCAAATTAAAGAGGACCTGCTCTCTCCCAAGCACCTTTCTCAGTGGAAGGATAGCAAGGCTGTCGAAGACCTCCCCGACCTAGGCCGCAACTACTGCACAGAATGCGCCAAATGGTTTGATACGGCGCCCACACTAGTTGCGCATCGCCGAGGAAAGCCTCACAAGAGAAGGTTCGTATATTCCATCGGGTACCTTGTGCTAGGTAATGGATCTTCTAACTCTGCTCTTCCAGGGTCAAGCAGCTTTCCGAAGTGCCCTACTCTCAGAAGGAGTCCGAGGCTTGCACCGGCTTGGGGACCTATGAAGGCTACGGTGCCAAGGAAACCCCCAAGCCCGACACGCAGGACGACATTGACATGGAGACCTGAGGCCCTGTTCGACTCTGTCTATGTACATCTTGATATCCACCGGGTCCATGTCTGCGATTCCAGCAGTCCCCGACTCCCCGCTCAAATCGGTTGGACTGGGCTCGACCTCCGCGGGGCTCGACTGTTGTAGAGGCATAGGGTGTGGGTTGGATTGGGTGAACTGGTTGTGGCGTGTGACTATATCTCATACCTCACCTAATTCCACGACCGCGCGGTCTGGCAAGGGCACTACCCCGACCCCGAGCACCACGAGGGATGCTTCTACCCCTTGTGGGATTTCCTCGAACCGCCGGAAGTCGTGACTGGCGGGGTTCTGGGGTCGCAAATTTCGACGACTTCGTGGTTGTGGGAGGGTTCTCGACGAAGGACATATCCGTGGTCCTGCAAGACTGTCAGGTAGGTGGACGACTGGGGGTCATCACAGCGGACTTACATGAAAGTCATGTCGCCATCTTCTCCCCGGGATGGAGGGTTGGCGGGGGCGGACTGGTGTTCCTCGCGAGGTCGCTCACGACGGAATGACTCGGGAACAGGTCCCTGGTTCCTTGTGTGTCAGCGGGATGGTTTCTAGGGCGCAATAAATAATAAAAGAATAGACCAAATACACACCTCGGGAAAGTCGACGCAGAACGCGTTCATGTTAAGGCCGTACAGGAAGCTGGCAAAGGACTCGCTAAAGCGGGCAAGACTCTCGTGCATGACCTGGAAGTGCATCATATTGACTTCGAGATCGGCCATGGCGTCCGACAGCTCAGCAAAGGCGGGCTCGAAGGCGTTGAGGGGGAACGGGGCATCGCCGTCGCCGGCGTGGCGAGCCGAGTCGCGAAAGGAGGAGCGCGATGATGGTCGAAGCGGGGTTGTGGGACGCGACGTGCGCGAGCGGGAGTTGGAGCGCTGGCGTTCACCAGACATTTTGCGACGTGGGGGGAGCAATCCCGATTTGCAATTTATGTGGTTGTCGGCTTTTATATCTTCGGTATGTCTCGTATTTGGGTAGATTGTCTGGTGATTGAGTGTAGTTGTAGGACATGGGTTGTTGGAAAATGAGTGCTTGAGGTTTTGATGATGCTTAGATGTCAACAATCAAAGGCGGTGGTGGTGGTTAGGTTGTGGCAGTGAATCGCCCCGCAGCAAACCAGTGTGGCACAGTGCAGTGCGGAGGCGGGTGGGGAAGAGTTGACGGTAGGACATTGTGTACCTCGCTTTCAGGGACACCTCGACTGACCTAACTCTGGGTTTGGTGTCTAGATAGATACATCATTGGTATGATAACTGTATATTGTAAGAATCCACACTGCTCACAACGTGCTCATATTCATTGTGGTCATTCCATTTGTCTTAATTCTGGCACTGTGGATGGGTGAGTTGGGTTCCCGGAATCACGTTCATGTTCTAAGTGTACAGGTATCGTTTGTGGCAACGCTGCTGAATGGGTAATCTCGCAGGGACCACCAACAAGGGCCTCACTGGGCAGATAAACGCTGAAAAGCCGTCCAATTCAACATCATCATCAGGCGAGAGGCGCTCGGTTAACGGATGTCGTGTTTCGTGCCATGTCGGTGTTTCCATCCGTCTGTAGGGTAGTCGGTGGTCTAGCGAGTAAACAGTTAGGGCTAGAGTTATCTCGTCGTCATACCCCTTTGTTACAAATGTTATTCAAGTTGTTTACTGGAAAATACCAAGGGCTATCTGCCTTCAAGAATGGTGGTATTCCATCTATTTCAGTCCACTCCTTTCGGATAGAATACGCGTATAGGATACCAGTCGGTGACATCAGGTACCTCGTGTACTAACAGGTCAACAGGCAAGCACCTGCCAATCCAAGCCTCTACGTAATAGTCTAATACACTGCACTCCTCCGACACTTCCACCCTTGCTTCGCGGGGCCACCTGCCGCAAGTCCCGCAACCCAACAACGACGCCCTGCTAAGAACTTGAAGTGAGAAGTCACTCGCTGTTCCTCTCGTCCCATTCCACCTCGTCGCGGCGCATCCCCGATAATCCTCCGTTTTCTTCAGCTTCCCTCACTCCCCCTATTCACTCCTCCGGGGATCATTGAGCCGCCTGAAGAACACCGAGGACACAGCGACAGAGCTGCCCGGTAATTGGGTCGTTTGGATTGGGAGGCCGCCCTTGACTCGTATCGAGAAATCACCGTTCCTGTCGCCGTCATCGTCAGCTCCGCGCCCCGACACCCCGACGCTGCTGCTCACGCGCGCACTCGCCCTGACCTGTCCTCTCCCAACCACTTATGAACTCCCGACTGCGACAACTCCCCTCTGCAGATAATTTCCGTCTGACTTCGTCTCTAACGCTTTCGCGCTCTCTTCCGGCGCATCCATCCCGCGCTGTTAGATCCTTTGCCACGCCCCGCCAAAGTTCGCTCACAGCCTCAGCGCTAGTTGGGAACCAACCTCAGTCAACTTTTTTCGGGACGTCTTCTGTTGAGACTTCTCTACCAGCATTCAGACCAGCATTCAAGAGCCTGTCCCCAGAGCTGCCAAGTCCCAGACGCTCTTGCTCTCGTGTCTCGCCCACACCCTTCATTCCCACTGCTGGGAGACACTACGGAACTGCAACTGGGAACCCAACCCTAGTCTCAACTGAAACCTCTCAACTTGAGGCGAACCTTTTATATACGACTGTTGTAGCTGCCACTGTCGTTGCTGCCTTGCTCATTGTTTCTATTTGGCCCGTCAAGGATCCAGTAGCCAACTCATCCGAACCTCAAGAGCTCCAAGACCTCCTCGAAATCATGGCTTATGAAGTGCCCCCGGGACGGCCGGATAACCTAACCTCCGAGCAGGAGGAGAAGCTACGCAAGCTCTGGGCCTCCATATTCCAGCTCTGCGGCGTGGCCGACGACGACAGTGCCCCCAGTGCTGCCGATGTTCTTGCCTCCAAGGAGAAGGAAGATGCCATTGCGGCCGAGGCTGACGCCCCTAAGAAGAAGCGCTTTGGCGTTTTCCGTAAGAAAGACTCCAAGTCCGGAACCTCAACTCCGACATCCACCGACTCCCCGGCTGGCGGCGATGACGACAAGTATGGCCAGACAAAACATTTCTACGAGACACTGGCCAACGAGACTCCCGAGTCCATCCGTGCTACCATCTGGGCCATGGTCAAGCACGACCACCCCGACGCCCTGGTCTTGCGATTCCTCCGAGCGCGTAAGTGGGATGTGGAGAAGGCCCTTGTGATGCTCGTGTCGACCATGAACTGGAGGCATACGGACATGCACGTCGATGACGACATCATGAAGAACGGCGACGGCGCCGCTATTATTGACGAGAAGGATGCCAAGTCCCCCACACGGCAGGTCAGCCAAGACGTCCTGGCGCAGCTCCGCATGGGCAAGAGTTTCCTGCACGGAACCGACAAGAATGGTAGACCCATCTGCGTTGTTCGCGTCCGATTGCACAAGCAGGGCGAGCAATGTGAGGCCAGTCTCGAGCGATATACCGTCTACATCATCGAGACTGCCCGCATGGTTCTTGAGCCCCCCGTTGACACTGCCGTGAGTTATTTGATCCACCATTACTTTCCGCGACAGCATAACTAATAGGTCTTCCTTAAGTGTGTGGTCTTTGACATGACGGGATTCTCCATGGCCAATATGGATTACACCCCCGTCAAGTTCATGATTAAGTGTTTTGAGGCGAACTATCCAGAGTCCCTAGGAGCGGTTCTCGTACACAAGGCCCCGTGGGTGTTCCAGGGTAAGTTAAGATACCACCATCCCTACAAGATACTTCAAGAGAAAGGCAGCTACTAACTGACGGCGTAAAGGCATCTGGAAGATCATTCGTGGCTGGCTAGATCCCGTCGTGGCGAGCAAGGTTCACTTCACCAACAACAGGGCGGAGTTGGAGGAGTTCATCGAGCCCAAGCACATCATCAAGGAGCTCGAAGGCGACGAGGACTGGGAGTACAAGTACATTGAGCCAATTGCCGGCGAGAATGACAAGATGAAGGACACGGAGACGAGGGACCGCCTTATCGAAGCACGCGAGGAGCTGGTCAAGAAATATGAGCACGCCACAAGGGAATGGATCCGCAACCCCGAGGGAGACGAGGCCAAGGCCATCAAGGCCGAACGAGAGAAGCTGGCCGAGCAGCTGAAGGTGGACTACTGGAACCTCGACCAATATGTGCGAGCGCGGACGCTTTATGATCGCCAGGGAGCGATCCAGGGCGGTGGCAAGACGGACTGGTACTCGGCACCCAAGGCCGTGGTGCCCTCAGCGTCAGCGGTTTCGACTTCGGCTGACGACGTAGACTAAACATCCATTGGGAGAAGTCTGGGCATGTAGACGTAGACAGGGGCAAAAAACACAAACAAAGCTAGACAGTGACACTAGAACACATAGTAGTGAGGCCATGTCCTTGAAGGCTACTGGCCGCTGCACTGCGGCGAGCCCATTTTAATGAGATGTTGTATGGTAACCAAGGATACATGACCAAATATCAGCGGGATGAGACGGCTTGTCTAAATCCTGGACTTGATGTCCTCGCAGAGCGCCTTGAGCTGGTCCATGTTGGCCTCCTGGGTGGGCCACTTAATACCCAGGCCCTCGGTCTCGTTGGGCTTGGGGATCTAGGAGATGATCAATAAACGGGGGGAGGAAATTTTGATGGTAAGAGCCCACGGGGAGGTGTCTGAGCTTACCATGTGGAAATGAACCTGCGATGATTGTTAGTCTGGTTGGGGTGCGATGGCGGTATAGAAGATGAGACTTACATGATGGACCTGCTGGTGAGCGATGGTGCCGTTATTTTGGAGGATGTTATAATCAGTGGCACCGGATGCCTTGATAATCCTCTTCAAGGTGGGCTACGTGAGGAGATCAAGGATTATCAGCAGTCAGTTTTCATCCAAGCTGCCTCCTCTCAGCTGTCGAGGCGAGTGGGGTGCTGACTTACCAGGACTTCGGTGAGCTCGTCATCGGGGATGTCGGTAAGCTTGGCACCGTGGAATTTGGGAATAACGAGCTGGGGAGTAAGTTGCAGCAGCCCATTGTCAGTTTCTGTTATGTCTTGGTTTGGGTGGCTTGATGGGGTGGTGAGAGGTGAGAGGTGAGGGGAAGATGTGGGTGGATGTGGGCAGAACGCCGAATACCGATGGAGGATTGACAATTGACGGCGAGTAATGGAAGACAAGCCAAGGAGAAACATACAGCGTGACCCTTGCTAAGGGGGCCAATGTCGAGGAACGCGAAAACCTTTTCACTCTCGAAGAGCTTCATGGAAGGGATTTCACCTGGACGAGGGAAATCAGCAAGACGTCTTGGTGATGTCACGGGCGGTGATGAGGTGTCCGCAACTACTTGTTAAACTTGCCCTTGATGATTTTGCAGAAGATGCAAGCAGCGGAGGCCATGATGAGGGCAAGAGTACAGGTTAGGGACTGTGTGGAGATTGGATGAGTGTTTGTGGTGTAAGAAGAAGAACGAAGATATTGAAAGGGAGGAAGCCGAGTGATGAACGACGGAAGGGTGATGTGAACCCACTGATTGAACAGACGCAGCTGCATCTGGAGCTCCAATCAATCCAAAGGCGGGGCATGAACTAATATTGGGTTCCTGAGGTGTCGCCCGCAGAGGGGGTTATAGGTTAAAATAAACCCTCGGATTGTCGGAGTGGGACCTCCCATCGAACTCACCTCTTGCCTTTTACCAGATGTGACCGTGGGATTGGCCCAATAGACTCCATTCTACCAATCTTTGGCACCTTTCGTCTGGAAGACCCAGATTCGAATTTTTGTTTTTTGCAACTGCTCATGATGCGGCAAACGTGGTGATCCTTTTGATGTAATTTTGTTACCCTCTGAGGCACTCAGAATGCCTTGGCTTGCTCATTCTCCATCGCTTGAACAGACGTGGCTGTGTGACTTCTCCCGCCTAAAATGAGGCTGTCCGTACGTCATTGTGCGAGGGGTCACTGGTCCGTACGTACCCCGCCACATCCGCCGGGCGGACCCCTCCAAAGATGGTCCCAAACCTGCCTGAAAGCTGCCTACTATTTACTACCAACATCCATGATACCTCGTCAGTCAGCTATTAGGTAGCCCTTCCCACCTCTTACTTAGTTCGTTCAGGTGCCTGTTACCCAGACCCTCTGACTCCGCCTTGTGTTATTAAAGGGACCCGTTTCTTCCCAAACTTCCGCCCTCTTGTCAAACTTCTTACCCTGGACCACCTCCGTTTGGATCTTCAGGCACCACAAGACCACTTCCTACAATACCAGCTCAACCTCCACCGCGATGCCCGAGTTCGTCAGCACTCCGCTCTTCGGCGGCGCAATCGTCGCCGACCTCCCCTCCAACTTTGCCGACGTTAGGTATGCGCCCCTGCCCCGCGTCGCCTTTGCGCGCAAGACCTTTCACTCCCTCTCCCGAAGCTGACCACCCTCCAGCAAGTTGCGACAGGTCCCCGACAACCAAGAGGTCTGGATTGACCAGGATGGCTTCACCAGCATCATCTTCGACATCTCTGAGCGCGTTGGTGGATCTGGCTCTGGCCCTGAGATTGACGGCCGGGCCATGACGACCCATCTTGAGGACATGGTCGGTTCTGACATCGACACTGTCAAGATTTGGAACACCGCCGAGACCGAGTTCAGCCGCCTCGAGTACGTCTATTCCTCCCCCATATCCATGCTCACATTCATCATACTGACGTCTCATGCTTTATAGCCCCGGAACCCCGGCCTACACCCTCATCTGCACGCAGACGCCGCACGTCAGCCAGACCCGCGACCAGACCTCCGCCCCCGACTTCACAGCCATCACCCTGACCCTGGTGCGCCTCGAAAAGGTCAAGACCGATATTCTCATCACCATCAACGTGCCGCACATCAAGGGTGAGTACGACGAGGACGACGTCGACCTTGAGCTCGGACGCCAGGGAAAGCTCATCGGCGACGCTGTTGAGTACTCGGCCCGCATTTGGGCGTCGTTCAAGATCAAGGACTGGAGCTTGTTTGGCGCGCATTAAATTGGTGGGGATTATACCTAGGCAGTTGGAACTCCATGGGAAATAGGCAGGTTTAGTTAGATTCATGGATGGATGGATGGATGGATGGTCAGGCGATTATTTAGCTGGATGGATATATCAACATGGATATCAGGATGTGTTATACGACTGAAACGGCCTACGCGCTCGTATGGTTAGGTGGAAGAAATGGGGGGATGGAATCAATAGTAGCTCTACAAACTCGAATGATCCCATATCTTGCTTGGAAGATATATACTAGGTGGATTAGGCTGTTACTGCGCAAGAGCCCTAGGTAGAACTAGGAGACTCGGGTCATCTAGCATGGCCTCTGAAGCTTTAAGACGACGGTATGGGCCTTAGTCCATCAGTCGTAACCACTCGGATATCATACGTTTCTTACAATATGGTCCCATCATAACGAGCTACCACGCCTCTCGCCTGTGTGCTTTATACCCCTTCCTCAAGAGTTAGATCAACCATCTTCTCAACTACATTACCCACACCCGTCTTACTTCCCTTGCCGGTCTTGCTGGAAGCCCCTTGCTTCGCCCACTTGACCGCAATCAGCTTCATCACGTCCTTCTGCGGACTCCCCGGATTCTCCCCCCTCACCACAGCCATCTGCTCCTTGACAAACTCCAGGTATCGACTCGTCGTCTTGCCGGCCGCCCGGGGCACAGGCTTCGTCTGCCGCAGTAAGCCCTTACAGCTGCCGCACCGATGGCGCTGCGGGTCGATGCTCTTGGAGTGGCGCTTGAATTCGGTGGCGCACTCCTCACACTCCCAGACGTACTTGAAGTCGATCTCGTAGCTGTGCTTGGTCGTCACCTCGATGCCGCGGCCTGCAAACGCCCGCGAGCACTGCGCCGCCCACACCTTGAACTCCTTGCCGTGCGGGTTGTTGGTCACGCCGCTGACCATGAAGTTGGCGAGATGGCAGAACTCGTGCGCCAGAACGTTGAGCAGCCGGTCCTCGTCGTCGATGACCTTTTCAGCCAGCTCGATGGATGCGTGGTGCTTGAACTGTACCGAGACCTGTGTGCCGTCGGCCTGCCGGCTGCGGATCGTCTCGCGCCGCCAGTTCGCTCGTCCCGCCGTGGTGTTGAGTGTCTTGGACCAAACGAGTTTCACGCCGCCTGTCGACTCAGCCAGCTCGGCGATCCTGCCATGTGTGATTTCCCTGTCGAGTTCGCCGAGAAAACTCTCGGCCAGAGATTGCTTCCTGGCGCCAAAGGCCTTCTTAGTCTCCATTTTGGGGCCCTTTTTGGGGCTTTTCTTGACCGGACTCTTGGTCACTGGAGGGAGCATGAGTTTGCGAGGAGAATGCTGGTCGTTCCAGTCGTTCACTAGATCCTGACTCCAGAAGTCGTCCATACTGGGCCTATGAGGTGTCTGTGGGATTTGATTTTGCTTGCTGGGCGACTGTAAGCCCTTCGCCTTGGAAGTCCTTGGAGGGGTGCTTGGTGGTGTGGTGAACGAATTCGGGTCCGAGGGTTTGCACTCGTCGTCTGAAAAGTCCTGAAGTTGAAGCCGGAGTTTGGCGAACGTGTCTGCGAGGTCAGTGGCAGTCGATTCGGCAGTTGAGGTTTTCGAGGTTTTCGGGTGTTTGACTTGCGTATACTTCGAAGGCGGTTTCCTCGGCTGAGCAGTCGTCTTGATGGGTGCAGTTTCTTGGCCTGGTAAAACTTTCCCCTTCTTAGTCCCCGCCGAGACCTCGCGCTGGCCGACTGTAGTGGGCGCTAGTATATGTGCATTCTTCAACAATGAGGCCGTATCCTTCGTCCCCGATAGCTTTCGAGCTTGTCCCGCGGTCGATTTTGCTGCAGGTCTCCTTTGGGGCCGGAACGGTGAGTCGTCGGACTCAGAGTCACTACTTAGCCCGGAAGATTCCTCTTCTGCAGTTTGATAGATGCTGGGATCATCGGCTTCGGCTTCGGCGTGATCACGAACTGTCTCTGTTTCTGACCCGCTGTCCCAAGCCTTTGCAATCTCAGAAGCTTTTGATCTTGAGTTCTCTTCCACAAAGGGCCTTGAAGATTGCAGCTTAGCCTCCAACTTGGGTTCCGTCACTGTCCCTGCTCTCGTCCTCTGCAGGCGTCGAATCCTGGTCAACAGTGCCTCCTGGTCGGAGCCACTGGCCTTGTCGGTTTCATCCTCTGAATCCTCGACAACTGGTGATCGTCTCCTTTGTGTCCCCCGCACAGACATCTGAGGTTCATTGTCTTCAGACTCTCCACCTGAAGAAGGCCTCTTGCTGGGTTTCCTCTCAGGCACTTGCTTCACCTTACGGCGGGGTTCCTTTGGCGTCGCTTGCACACTACCCTGAGAGCTTCCAGGCTCTTCTGAACTCCATCTTTGAAAGAGAGGATTGGTTGCAGATTGACTAGACTCTCCAAGCCGGCGCACTCGACGAGTTCCGGACTTGGATGTGGACTTTGGGGCTAAGGACTTGGCCTCAGTCTTGGGCGCCGTGTTTGTCTCTTTTGTTGCCCTGGTGCTAGGTTTCCGAAGAAGCGTTTTCAGATCCGGGAGATCGTCGTCGCTGGAGGGACAAAGATCGGCCAGGCGAGCCATGGTGGAGATGCAGCGGACGTAATGGTATGGTGGTTGTCGTGCTGTTGGAGGGCAACGCTGTGGTCGGATTTGGCTGCTCCTCAGGCATGTGAACGATGTAATACTTCTAGTTAGACGACGGATGAGTAATGTAAAATGATACAGAACGCCACGCGAAGTCGGTGGGTGTCGTTTGACTATGCGGCTCTGCAGCGAGAGTTGAGATGGAATTGTTCATTATGTCACGGGTTTATCGTTTACTCCTACGTGACTCGGGAAGCGTTACCAGGGGCAACACCAACCAGACAAGTCATGGCGGCATCGTGAAAGTCAGGCGTCACGTGACAGAAACGTGTGGCCCTGCGAGGTACGGAATGTACATTTTGAGGCTCAATCGAGGGGCTGAAAGCCTGAGACAAAAGCGATAACTCGCAGAGGCATGGTAGGAGCACGGCGACTCATGTCTGGGGCGAGCAGAGTTCAGAGGTCTCGTCGAGTTTTGTTAAGGAATGGGCGGCACTCGAGCCGGTGTTCTTCTCAAGTGCGCCTGCTCCGGACGCCTCGGGGTCCGGGGTTGGTGGAAGCTTAGAAATGCTTTGGGCTGTCTATTAATAGGGCAAATTGAACTGAGGAGTCTGAGGATAGACCAGGTCTTTATTTGGCTTGATGATTTTAGGGCCTAGTCCGTATTGTGTAGAACACGGAGTAACCTAAGAATCCAAGCCTTGGACGGCCGTAACCGAGCGTCCCGAGAGAAGGCAACGACCGAGGACGGGGGTGAAGAGGTGATGCGTAGCTCAGTCAGATGGTGTTCTCTTAGATCGCTGCTGGCGTCTGGAGATGAGTAGATGCTGAATAATTAGGTAGCGTTGGGCGTCTCGAAACGTCGCAGCTAGAGAGATTAGGAGGAGGATTCACTCGAGGCTGCCTAGGCCACGACACCAACTGACGTATCGCCATCAAGCATCTCGGGCAACTGTTAACCTCTGACAATGCTTCGCCTTGCACAGTCCACAGTCCACGGTCATGCCTTGTTAGGCGGGCCCCAGTTCATCCACTGCGCGCGGCGAGTGGAAACGAGAAAAAAGGGGGTGACTGCTGGTACCGACCATCCTGGGCCCCACAATCACTTATCAAGCCGTTAAAGCCCCTGGATGATTGACAGGAGTCCGACGTAGGATGAATGATCGCTCACCGGCTGTCGGTACTTCCTGAGTACAACAGGGATGATATGAGGTTGGATGGATGGATGGATGGATGTGCTGTCCGGGTGTGAAGGATGACGGTGGCGAGTGCCGGCTTGTTCTTATCTTGACACTTCCCGCGTTATTGGCGATACATGATCGCGGCGTCTGATTGTACGAAGTGCGTGCCATACCTGTAGTCCATCTCACTCCCTATCGCCCGTCAAGGCCTCATGCTCTAGCAGGCGGGTGGCTGCGCGCCAGTTTCGTCTGACAGGACAGACAAGACCAAAGAGCAGCCAGAGAATTCAAGGCATCCGCGAGTGGACACGAGAAAGAGGGCGACACGACGCCGTCCCGCATTGGGATTGGGATCGGGATCGCATGGGATCGTCCCTGGCCCGGGCCTCTCTGACGAACAGGGCCACCCCCGGTCTAGGCCACAGCACTACCGCGGGAAGCAGCAGCAGTCGTCATCGATAAAACTCGGTGCTGATGCATTGCGGACTTTGAATGAGAAGTGGAGGAGGGAGGTTGGAGAACGGAGGTTGGAATAATTAAGAGAAGAGAGAGATAGGAACCGAACAAACGAAATGCACGGCGGAACCTTCGGACATTAGACTATGATACAAGCCACCATGGTCCAGCCATCTCGTTGATTTTCTTGCCTTTTCGGCTCTTGTCGTTTCTCACTCATCTCCCTGTGTTGTGTGTGTTCCTGCATATTAGTTCTGTACGTGCAGGCGTGCAGTGGGTGCACTTTTCTTGTTTCTTCCGTCGAGTACGGAGTACTTCGTACCACGTCGCCGCTCTTCTCCACAGCCCAGCCAACCGACTTTGAATCCCTCCGAGGTGTCACTGTACAAATACTGTACTGTATCAGAGATGTCAGATATCTCGGGAATTCTATGCCTCTCCTCCCCCCAACTCATCTGAGACGCGGCATCTCGAGACCCCGGAGTTACCTAGACCCAGGCATAAGAGAAACTCCCAGCCTCAGCCCCCGAATGGATCGGACTCCCGGGATCCGGGGCTTGACGTTGTTTGGACGGCCACGGCGGGATGAAAGAAGCTGGACGTCTCCACCGGAATACCTGAACGTCTAATAAATAGCAGCTTGTCACTCGGGATCTTCTTGTGGAAGTGGCCGAACGATCTACAATGCTGATTGAGGAGAGGGAGCTTAAACCAGTGCGAATAGAGTATGCAGGACACCTTTAGTGCACCTGTAAAGGTGTTCTGCACACCACCGCCGTCAGCCTGTCATCACCATTCAATAGTGCATGTACGGATGGTTGTGATACGAGGGTGGTAAAGCATCTTCCTCGTAAACACGAAAAGCCGTTTGGCCAGTCGCAGCCACGTAGTCAGAGAGCAAGACATGCAGCAACAACACCATGTTCTGTGTGAAGCCGCCATCCGACTGATGATCTGCAAAGGCAAGAGGAAAACCGGTTTACCATCCCCCGCTCCCCTGCACCAATCCATCAATCATCTGGCAGATCAGGCTTCGAGGCGACTATTAGTGTAATGGCTCTAATGTCTGCTTGCAACGCACACTGAGGAACGGAACGAGTTGGGAAATACAGTGCTTTGTACAGTACGAACGTTACCCAACCAATACCCGGCATTCGTGGCAGCATACGAGCTTGGTGGGACGAGGATGAGGGTACAGTGCAGCAGCTGTGGGATGCCTCGATTCGGATAGATCTGCTACAAGACGCCCAGTGGTCAACATTACGTAGGGTACACAGCCTTGCCGTAAATATTTTGGCGTGGAATGATGTACCGGCGTCCAAAGACCCGAGAGAGACAAAGATAGACCACCTCAGTCAAGCTCAAGCGTGTCTTGGATATCCATCCGGACGCGCCGTTCAGGGGGCGCCGTGACCCGCTGCTCCAGCGTCCATCGTCCAGCGTCCACAGCACCTCAAGGGGGGCAGCAGGACTCGGCCCAGAGAAGGAGTCAGGACGCGTGTCGGGCATTTCCCGTTCTCGCCGGTACCTTGGGGCAACTTGCGACGCAACGGCCTCAGGGGAACGGGGCCTCTTCCCAGTGGACTCTAGTGGACTCATGCAAGAACTCATGGATGCAGGGGAGCCGTCCAAACTCGCCCCTTCACCTCACTTCCAAGGCTCCAGAGCGCCCTCAGCGCCGGCCCATTGGCCTGTGGCTCGCCTTGCCTCAGCGGGATGGGGACGATTGGTTGGCGACAAGTCATCGTCGTTCAGCAAGGCAGGGGAGTAACGGGAGACACCCGAAAGCTCCGGACAAGTCTCTTTGATGTACCTGGGCGGGTCCTCTAGGAGGCGACGAATGCGCTTCTGCGCCCCAACCACCAAAAGAAAGCTGGAGAGGAAGAGAAAAAAGATCCATCCATCCATCTCCCATCCCAACCGCCAACACCACGCCAACGCCAACACCAACGC